>JAMWET010006271.1:97500-227500 GCA_024036415.1 Prochilodus magdalenae
CAGTTTAGCTCATTAAGGAGCAAATAAAAGAAGAAAGAAGTATTAAGACACTTTTGTTTTTGCCAATTATTATACGTCTGGTGCACATATCCACGTTACATATAAAATATCTTTAATCTTGTTTTTTTACTTTGTACTTGTAAATATACACAAGTTTCCTGAAGCTCTCAGGAGTAACTTTATTAGACAACACTCAATTGCAAATAACTACAGAGATATTAGAAAGACTAATGGTCCCTAGACAATCTTTTATAATCTGCTTTCAGACTAATGATAAGCAAAGTAAGAGCAGCTGTCATTCTGTCAGCTGTCATTCAAAAAGTGTTGCATAATAACTTGGAAGCAGCATGAAGAACAGTCACCCCGAAAACAAGAAACAATGAACAAAGCACAGAGATGCATATGTAAAATTTCCACACAAATATTTCTACAAATTCAAACTTTTTTGGAACAATCTGTATTCTTGTGTAAATCAACTCATCATATTTGCAGAAAGAATGGTCCCATGTACCCAACAGTATCGTGCTCACAGAAAATTATCTGGATGACAGCACCATAGTACCGGGTGCTTACACATTTTTGAAGGACACACAAAGGTGCATCAGACAGACCCTCATAAACTTGAAGACAATTTACTGGGAGAAATGGGGCAGAATGATAAAAACAATGATGCGACAAAACGCTTTTTACATCTTACTGACTTCCTTAAAGATGGCTTGACAATGAAATATTCAACAATGGTGCTGCAACAAAATACTGATGTCAATTATTTAGATGGGTAAATACTCTAAAATATGTATTTGCTTATGTACGAATCTTCCGCTGTGCAAAGACAAAGTGAACATAACGTGTACATATCTGAAGTGGGCATATGAACCGAAAGGATATTAAATAACAAAAACAAAACTGCTTGAATATGTGTGCACACTGTATTTATTACTTTGCATAATAAAAGTAATAGAAAGGTGTCAGGCTGTGCTTCAGGTTTTAAATAAAGCTATACAAATGCCCCAAAATGGCTTTAAAGAAGTAAGAATCAGTCACGTTTATTCATGACAGCTGCACCTCTAGCATTTACGTCTTAACAACGGCTCTGGAACCTTTTAGGAATGGCTTCTGTATTTCTACTGAAGCGCAGAGGTTTAAAAGGTGCTGACCAGTTGACAGCTGACATCTTACCCTCCCCCATTACCCTGCCTTGCTAGACTGACTTTAGTGTGGATCGTTTTCAATCAGATCTCTGATCTGCGTGTTTGTACTGTAGGGAATTATGCAAGAGCAGGGAAATCAGAATAGGAGTCCCAAGAAAGGATTAGCAGGTTTGGGCTGAGGCTGGCCTGAGTAGTAAGCACTGGGTAGCAACATGATCTGGTGCTAACAGCTGGGAGATACATACTACAGCTATCGCCATTTCTAATGGAGTATTTAAAGGCCTAAAACTAAAGGTATCTTTTTAGAATTTTATACCTAAAGATTCTCCTGTGGCCAAATGATAAAGGAATATGTATATTCATTAATAGTATTAGATAATCATTTTCATGCTAATATATAGAATTAAAATTGTCCAGGTTCTCCCAGTCAAGACTGGTTGGTTACAGGTACTAAGGGTATTTTATTATCTTTCATAACTACAGTGGGTTTACAGAACTGTGGGTTTGAACTTAAAGATGCTTTGTTAGATCAACTCTTCTTTTTTTCTCTTACAGGTTACATATTCTCTGTTTATTCTGTGTATTGATTTCTCTGATGTCCACTCGTGTGTATTTTTACGTACAACAACAGCCATACTTACAGCATAATCAATTTACAAATAAATTGTATTAAGTAGACTATTTTAGTCCATTTAATAGTAATACATGTTCAACTCTTGTCAGTCCTTATGCAAATGTATTTGTTTCTATGACATAATACAAATCTCTTTCTCATGCACATGCACACACACAAAAACACACGCACACACTCACACACTTCTTTCAGTTAAAGTTTAGGCCATTGTCGCCTTCCAATAATTTCCTGGAACATATCCAAACCTTAACCAGAACAAAGACTGGCCTAACCATGAACCCAATCTGCACCTTAAAAATTTAAATTTCAATACAAGGATCAAAACTCTGGAGTATATGAACTGGTTTTGGTCCCCACACTGTGGCATAAACCAGACCACCACACACACACTCACTCAGCTAAATGAGTTCTGAATTGTAGAGTTCAAGCAAGCCCAACAACAAGCTATAAATATGGGCAAGTTTTATGGGGCTGTGTTCTGCTGAGTCATTCATACACAAGGGTCCCTCAGGGTCACAAGTAGAGTGACAGAGTGGCAATATCAGGAAATAAAACAGCAAACCTGTCCGATGGGTGTGCAGAGGATGCCTGGAATAGCTGCACCAGTAAAATGGAAATGGATCTAACTTCATTTAGCTGGACTCTTTCAAAATAGAAAAAAACGGACAGACAGATGCTGATGCAGCAGTTAGCTGCAGTCTGAAACCCCAGTGTAACACTGCAAGCCTCCTTTAAAGATGCTGAGCAGACTTAAGCTTATTAGCAGTATCCAGTAAATACATATTTTAAAATGTGCACTGTCTGGTAAAAACCACTGGCAAGGTAAGAATGTGAAAATAATCAGAGGTGTCAGACTGCAGGTAACAGTAGACCACCAACCATCCCCCCACCCCCAAAAAACTATGATCATCTTTAAGTATATTTAAATAAATTCTAATAGTTCTTACTGTTATCCCATAACTCAAAAACAAAAGATGTTTGACCCCCTTTGCAGACGTCTAATGTAGTATGACTATAGATTACAGTTAGTGTCTGTTCCACAGTTCTGACCTAGATAAAATGAAACTAAAATCAGGTTTTCATAAATGGAAGGAGTGAAAAAACACGGTTTATGTATAAACATAAACTAAAGTCAGATGGGTTAGCTAGATAGCTATTGGATTTATTTGCAGTCATTTATTTGTACACAAGCTGCCAAAGAAGTATAGGATTTGATCGAATACACCATGTATATAAATGGTTAATATTAGTTAATATAATAGACAGTGTGTCTGCTATCTCAACCCTCAGTGTGGGACCTCTTTCTTTACTGAAGTCAGTGGTGTTAGGATACAAGGCAGGGGTAGCTAACAGGTCATTTCCAAACAAACATTTGTTGAGCAGTTTAGTAAACATGACAATGAATATATTACTATTATTTCTCCTTTAAATTTCTCTAATCACATTCCCTGTACCAAGTTTAAGTTTAGGGCTATACAGCAAGACTGATGATTCAAAGCACACTTACCTTGTGGCTATTTAACCCTGAAATGCATGTCAAACAACCTAATCTTTTCCTTTGCTTCATTTCTTCCAAGGGGGATGGGGGATGGCCGTTTCAGCCAGCGCTGAATTTCTAAAGCGCAATCTTTCCTCTGTCTCATTCTTCGTCAAAACATCGCAATGGAATATGTTATTAATCAGGTCATGTAATACATATTGAAGCACACAACTGCTCTGGTTTGACAGAATAAATGATGTTGTATCTATTTTGCATATTCATCCATCAACATTCTCCTCTTGAATTGAGCCAATGCCTCAGTTTGGCATCCCTATCCCATTGTGCAGTAAGGAAGAGAGATATATCCAGAGGAACAACAGTCTTTTCTAAATATCGTATCTCTCTAATTCTGTTGCTGTGTTGGTCAATATCAGCAAAGTGTGTGAATGTGTACAGGTCCCCTGTAATTAAGATAAATCTTGTGATATCTACCTTATACTAAGCAGCCATGAATTGATTAGGCCGTCACAGACAAGGAATTCACTGTCCAGTATGGGCCATGTCTTTGCTTGCTTTTTTTCCAACGAGATACCAATGAGGTGAAGGAACAGGCATGACATAGAGTTAATAATGTTCTAAATTCAGATTTCATGAATGAGCTAGAAAGCAGTGATTAGACAGATTAGACAAATGTAGATTAGACAGATGATATCTTAAAATTTTGCATACAGTTATATATTACTGGTTAATGAAGCATGCTCAAACCCATACATAAAGTGATATGCTACCCAGTACTGGTACATGCTTTATTATTAATCCCTAATAATTTCCTGTGGGCCTGATGTCATTTATCAGGACTTGTTTTCTGGAATCATTCCATCACCTATCCTGTACTAAAATGCACCATATTATGATTTTTTTCACTTTTTTTTAAATAAAATAGTTTGACCCAGCATGCATCATAAACACATATTTTTAAGTGCAGCTCTACCAAGTTAAATTCCTATATTCTGTGTACATTTTGACATTTTGGTAAAGTGATTCTGGTTCTGAATATGGTTAGTGTGTTACCTATGATTTACACCCAAATCTGTACAATCCATCTAAGGGAACTAAGATGTAAAACATGAATCCAGAAAAGAGAAGATTTACATACATGATTTCGGTTTTAAAGGCACAGTGACAAAAACAGCTATATTTTATTCAACAGGATGAAAGAGACTGTATATTAGGAATGTGAACTGAACCATGGAGGTTCACAAACCACTAACATGTTTTAAATGGACCTCAAGCAAATGTAAAGTAAAAAAGTAAAACACAATAAATGTAAATATATCTTTACAAAGATGCAGTCAGTGACAAAGCAGGATATAATGTGTTTGGTATGTTTGGCTTAAATTAGATAGACATCTGCCTCAAACTTTTGTACCAACCAGACCTGCCGAACAAAACATGCTGTAAGCTTTAAGAGAGGAAAAGGTAGAAACATTAGACTGTATGTTATTTTGTGCAATACACGTTAGAAATGTCCTATACCTCCTCACCTATTGGACAAATTTGAGTTTAATTTGGATCAAGTTGCATAGTTAAGTGATCCTTTATCCTTAAACACTACCCCATGGTGTACGTAGCATGCAGTTTGAAAAGACACATTTTAAAACCTTTACAGTCAAGAGTTCACAAGGAAACTACATTTAACTGGAGTGCAAACTAGTTCAAAACTAAGAGCAACAGTGACCAACTCCAAATAAGCCATAACGCCATAACTGCTTTACACATTTTACAGACCCAGACAGCATGTCCCAAGACGAACGGGAATTTACAGTAAAGATTTGCCACTGTCTTTACAATTCAGTCGAATATAAGGCAGCTAGTGTAGAACACCCTAAGACTGAATAACACAGTCATACAACATATCAGTCAATGGCATGAAATATTGAATAGAACACCTGAATATGCATCTCCTACTCATAGATAATCACACTTACATGGAATTGCCGTTTTAATAGATCTTGGGCAAAAGGTATATGTAATAAGCTGACAAGTCAATGCACTTCAAATGCAAACTGCACTGTCCAGGAAACACAAAAAGAACATGGTTATGCTTGCATTCATTGTGCAAACATATAGTGCATTTCTACTCCATTATACAACAGATTACATGCAGAACCATGTAAAAATACATGAACATGTTTAAGAGACAATACTAGAGAAGGTGAGAAATAGATGCTGAAGTGGGTTTGCTCAAGGGAGACACCAAGCCATAAGTCCTCATCTAACAGCATATAAATCATGCTCCTAAGGAGGCAGGAAGAAAGAAAGAGAAGTGTGCTGGCTCAGCATCTACCCATTGGGACCAAATAAAGCACAGAGGCTGTGTTGTCTTAACACTGAATATAACTGCATTTGAATTCTGTATATACGAAAATTCAAATGGGCAACAGCCATGCACCATCAAATATGGAAATAAACAGCCAATGCAGTGAAAAATCTGTTGAAATTACAAGTCTTTGAAATTAAAACTGAGTTGTAGATTTGGAAATCACCAAAATGTACATGAATTCAAAAATACAATACAAACTGAATTTGCAGAACTCCAAAGAAGTCAGAAAATAAAACACCTGAAATAGAACTGAAAATTCATTGGGGCAGATCTAGTGTAGATTTGACCCAAGCAGATAGATAGATAGATAGAAAGATAGATAGATAGATAGATAGATAGATAGATAGATAGATAGATAGATAGATAGATAGATAGTAAAACACAAGGACAAAATGACAGTCCTTCAGATGGCTAGACAGACACACTAAGAGACAGACAGGGAGACAGTCTGGAGAGCTGGACCAGATAATTCGTAAGAAAGACTGACCAACAATGATGGAATGCTGCTATACCAAGCATGGAAACACATCTCTATAAAGTTCAAAGAACAGCACGTAAATACATAAATCATCACTCAGCATGTCAGGCTTTTGTGCAGCAACAACGTGTTCCTGACTCTCACAGGTCAGATTATCACCGGTTCGCTGTTGTTTTTGGCTTCGGACAACGAATGCAACATAAATTGAGAAAGGGGACAAGAAGAGAGAGAGAAACAGAGAGAGAGAGAAAAGAGAGAGAGAGAGAGAGAGAGAGAGAGAGAGAGAAATTATCGATGGGTATCCCACCGCAGACAAACGCATTCAGCCACCCTCACGGTGAGCTGCTGTAATAGAACACTCTGCAGTGGCAAAGGGGGATTACGGCTCGAGCTGCGAAAGCCACCTCAAGACCCTTTAACAGCACGATGACGAACAGGCTCTCAGAGCTCAGCACTAATACATGGTCTTATCCGTAGACTTTTTGCATTTTGCCATTGCAGAAACCTGCCCCATCATCTGGCTCATGACCAACGCTTATGAGTCTGTTTGCGTGAGACTTGCGTGGAACTCAAAACCTCTCTGATCTGACCATGCATCCTCGCTAGACTGTACTTTTCCTTTTTTGTCCTAACACCTTGGTCCATGACAGAAAAGGGGAGGCAATGTCTTTTTCCCTCGTTATCCTACTGTTCTTCTTTTCCCTCGTTCGTTCTCCTCCCACTTTTTCATCTCTCTGCTCCCCTCCTTACCTTTCTCTTCTTGTCCCGCGAGCGACTCCTCTTCTTCGACTTCTCCTCCTCCTTCTCCTTCCTCTCCTGCTCCGCTTGAGCCTCTAAATCCTTGTTTTTGCGCAGGTGCTTCGCGGCTTGTGCCATGGCGCCGCCACTTTGGCCGGCTCGTGCCTGCTCTTGCTACAAAAGAGAAAGACTCAGTGAAGTGTTGGGTCTAATGCTGGTGAAGGTTTTTTGCCACCTGAGAGCGCAGCAGCGTCGCTTTTACGCAGCGCCGGAACGAGTCTGCTCACCCTCCTCCTTCTGCGCTCTCTCTCTCTCTCTCTCTCTCTCTCTCTCTCTACGCTGCAGGGATTTCTTAAGCAGGCAGACCCACGAGTAACAATCGAGCGAGTCGATTCTTTGAACCCTAGGACTGTCTGATTCGATTATAACACGTCTGCTTTTTAAAGGGGTAGTTAATACAGTTGTCATGGTATAATCGCACATGCCTAAATATGAATAACAATCTCTTCGAATCATCTTTGGTTTCCTTCATACTGTGTATATTTTATTTTTATTCGGAGGTTGGATTCACTGATTCGCACAGTTCGGAAGAATCGGTTCTCTACACTGAATCGACCTAGCCATCACTATCAACGAGCCGTTTAGTGAGCGGACTGCTGCAGCATAGCCAACTCTCTCTCTCTCTCTCTCTCTCTCTCTCTCTCTCTCTCTCTTTCTCTCTCTCTCTCTCTCTCTCTCTCTCTCTCTCGGTATTGCGCATAGGATCGTCGGCCGATGTAAAGAGGAGAGAAGGCCCATGCAGACTGTCCCTCGCCGAGCTGATTTCCATTTTGCTGCTGTCCTCCAGACCTCTCTGCCGGGATACGCGTTTCTGTTTCATCAGATGAAAACAACGAGGACCTACCAATAAATGCTATCGCCGAACTGAATGCCTACAGTCAATGGGATGCTAACGGTTATTGAATGACCAGTGAATTTCAGTGTTGTTATTAGTCTTACAGGATTTCGGGGAGGTCAGGGGAAGAAACACTGCCTCATTCGTTTCTGCTATACTGCTCCATTCCCCTTATCCCGCAGTGATCAGGACCCATGGGATCTGTTGATGCGGCGTGTACGTGTATATTAGGGTCAATATCACTGCTTCTAGAGGGGAGGGTTTTGCGTGTGAGTGCATGTAGGTGTGTGTCCCGCACACACGGAAATAGACTGGAGCGAAAGAAATTACTTTGGTGGCCTGGGTTTTTTTTTTTTTTTCCACAGTATAGTTTATGCATACCAAGATTCCAGATTTTGGTAGTGGTGTAATGTAGTAGTTTGTGTGGAGATTATATACATTTATTGATTAGGCTCTCTATATTTGATAGATCTATACTGTGTTCATAAACGTATGCTTATATAGCATCTGATGAAAGGCTGAACAAGTTTTGCTGTTGGCAAAAGCAAAAAAGAAAAATTCAATTTGAATGGATGACACCCAACAGCTGCTTAAAAGGAGCACATTGGTCAGCAGAGCTGGTCTATATACACATCATGTCATTCATTTTATCAGCTCCATTTAGGTGCCATTGTAGTTTTACAGTTGCAGACTGCAGTCTATCTGTTTCTCTGCATAGTTTCTTAGTCTTCCATCCCTGGTTTTTCAATGGTCAGGACCCCCACAGGACCACCAGAGAGCAGGTATTATGTGGTTGGTGGATCATTCTCAGTGACACTGACAGTGGTGGTGTGTTAGTGTGTGTTGTGCTGGTATGAGTGGATCAGACACAGCAGTGCTGCTGGAGTTTTTAAACACCTCAGTGTCACTGCCGGAGGTGGCAAAAGTACACAAGTCCCCCACTCAAGTAAAAATAAAAATAAAAGTAATATGAGCAAAAAAAGTTATTTTACTCAAAAAACTGACTCAAAATCTACTTAAAGTAAAAAAGGTATTTCTTTAAAAATGATTTCTTATATATTTTTCAAACATTATATGTTTTTATTGAGAGTTAAAGCTGCACTGCTAGGAAACGCAGTGAGTGCATAGTGATTTATATATACTAGAGCATCCAGAATTTAAAATGAACATTGTTGAAAAGCCCACTTTGAAAAAACATTGATTTTCAACACCAGATCAGAAGATTGTAAGACTAGACCAGAGTGCTACTTTTTCAGACCTGGAGCTACGTAAGGCAGACCAGCCCACTCCAAACTATACAGACACAGCTAATGTTCAACACTGGGGACCACTGCATCAGTCTGCATTCCTAACAGCAGTGCAATACTCACCCTACATATTCCAACGCCCTGATACCAAACAACAACAGCCAATCACAAAGCTGAATTCATATGCACATACTGAATTCACATAGCTATCATACGGCCGCTCACCACTGCCACCTCTGTCCAGAGAAGACCACAAAAGTGTAACATTAGACAGTTAAACTCACAAAGATAAAGGTGCAGGAATTAATAATCACACACAGCTTAATGCCACAGTGAACAGACCCAGTAAAGAGGACATGACAGTCACATCAAACCGCTGATCTGTAAATATGAGGAAAAACAACACAGCAATCGAATAAACCCAGATCTAATCACTGTAGGCCAGCACTGCCACAGCCGGCATAGGAGCATGGTTGTCACTTCCATCCATAACCCTTTGGTATATTCACAAAGCCACCACGAACCAAAACTATCCAGCTAACAGAATCCTGTGGGCAGCATCCTGTGACCCTTGATGAAGGACTAGTGGATGGCCAGCACAAGCTGGGCAGCTCCACTTACCATATAGGAACACTGTGTAGTTCTGCAGTCATAGACTGTAGTCCATCTGTTTCTCTACATAGTTTGTTAAACCATTTCAGTCTGTTCTTTAATAATCAGGAACCCCACAGGACCAACCCACAGTGACACTGACATGGTGGTGGTGTGTTAGTTGCTGGTGTGAGTGGATCAGACACACCATTGTTTCTGGAGTTTTTAAACACTGTGAATAAATTGTTATTAAACTTTTATATTACTCATGTGTTTGGATAGGATGCTACCAACACAACAAATTATTTGCATGTCTCATAATGTCAAATCTACCAAGTTTCTTTCCAGTTGGTTGATTTCTACTGATTTCTGCATACATACAAGTGGGGTGCGAAAGTTTGGACAGCCTTGTTAATTTTCCTGATTTATCTTTATAAAGCATTGATTGTTTGGATAAAAAATTCTGTTAAATATATCATATAGGGGACAAACAGAGTGATATTTGAGAAGTGAAATGGAGTTTATATGATTTACAGAAAGTGCAATAATTGGTTAAACAAAAGTAGGCAGGTGCATAAATTTGGGCACTGTTGTCATTTTATTGATTTCAAAATTGATTTTCTTTAGAACTAATTATTGGAACTCAAATTTGGTTTGGTAAGTTCAGTGACACATGACCTCCATACACAGGTGACTCCAATTATGAGAAAAGGTATTTAAGGGGGGCAATTGTAAGTTTTTCTCCTCTTTGCATCTTCTCTGAAGAGTCGCAGCATGGGAGTCTCAAAACAACCCTTCAAATGACCTGAAAACAAAGATTGTTCACCGTCATGGTTTAGGGGAAGGATACAGAAAGCTATCTCAGAGATTTCAGCTTTCAGTCACCACTGTGAGAAACATTGTGAGAAAATGGAAGACCACAGGCACAGTTCAAGTCAAGGCTTGAAGTGGCAGACCAAGAAAAATCTCGAATAAACAGAAGCGAAGGATGTTGAGAACAGTCAGAGTCAACCCACAGACCAGCACCAAAGACCTACAACATGATCTTGCTGCTGATGGAGTCACTGTGCATCGTTCAACTATTCGGCGCACTTTACTCAAGGAGATGCTGTATGGGAGAGTGATGCAGAGGAAGCCTTTTCTCCGCCCACATCACAAACAGAGCCACTTGAGGTATGCTAAAGCACATTTGGACAAGCCAGCTTCATTTTGGAATAAGGTGCTGTGGACTGATTAAATTAAATAGAGTTATTTGGGCATAACAAGGGCGGTTATGCATGGAGGAAAAAGAACACAGCACTCCAAGAAAAACACCTGCTACCTACAGTAAAATTTGATGGTGGTTCCATCATGCTGTGGGGCTGTGTGGCCAGTACAGGGACTGGGAATCTTGTTAAAGTTGAGGGACGCATGGATTCCAATCAATATCAGCAGATTCTGAAGACCAATGTCCAGGAATCAGTGACAAAGCTGAAGCTGCGCCGGGGATGGATCTTTCAACAAGACAACGACCCTAAACACTGCTCAAAATCTACTAATGCATTCATGCAGAGGAACAAGTACAACGTTCTGGAATGGCCATCTCAGTCCCCAGACCTGAATATTATTGAAAATCTGTGGTGTCACTTAAAGAGAGCTGTCCATGCTAGGAAACCATCAAACCTGAGTGAACTAGAGATGTTTTGTAAAGAAGAATGGTCTCAAATACCTTCAGCCACAATCCAGACTCTCATTAGAAGCTATAAGAAGCGTTTAGAGGCTGTTATTTCTGCGAAAGGAGGATCTACTAAATATTGTAGTAGTTACGTTTTTTAGTTAAGTTTTTTTTTGGGGGGCCCAAATTTATGCACCTGCCTAATTTTGTTCAGACAATTATTGCACACTTTCTGTAAATCATATAAACTTCATTTCACTTCTCAAATATCACTGTGTTTGTCCCCTATATGATACATTTAACGGATTGTATTTGTTTATCCAAACAATCAATGCTTTATAAAGGTAAATCAGGAAAATTAACAAGGCTGCCCAAACTTTCGCACCCCACTGTATATACTATTTAGAAAATTCTATAAAAAATGTTGTCCATTAAGTCTATGCAGTGTTAAATAGTATATTGGAAATTGGCGTTAGAAAAACAGGTTGTAATTTACCACAATAAGAACAATAACATCATATTTCCTGCCTCTATGCCTGACAAGCTCTGTCTGCAGAGAGACACCTTCCATTGCGTTCTATCTCTGACTGAGCCCTCTTCTGCCTTATAGCTACATATCACCAGGGCTGTCTCTGTCTCTCCGTGTTTCACTCTCCCCTCTCTGCAATGCTGCTGATGCAGGCAAAAACACTTTTACATATCTCTCTCTCTCTCTCTCTCTCTCTCTCTCTCTCTCACTTATACACACACACACTGTTTGCTCTTACAGAATTAGACACTAAAAGAGCTGTAAACGATGAATAAAAAAAGTCACAGGAAATAGTACTTGATTCGATAAAGACAATGCTGTGTGCACATTGAGATAAGAGTATTAAGAATGCATAAAAATGATGTAATTTATTTAAAAACATATTATAAATATATGTGTTTAGTACATATTTAGTTCATTTTATTACTAATGGCATCATTATTACCACTGAGAGCACTTAAGTGTGTTGTTTGAATATATGAATTCTAACAACCTTTAAAGCAACTGAAATAAGACAGACATTTCCCTTGAGGAAAAGGAGTTTTTTTAATTACCAGGGTTACAATGACAGGAATTGCGCATTTCATGGTTGTCACCAATGGTTCCAAATGCTTCTTATAAGTTCAGTATGTCCGGGTGGGGTTAAACTGTTGTAGGCTGAATAGGTGGAGGTATACAAATGAATGTTTTATTATATCATATATGAGAAAATATTGAATTTTGCATTTTAGTTTTTATATATGGACATTATGGACTGTTTTGAAACACAAACAATTTAGACTAGCTTGAGTTACTTTCAGTTAAAATCAGCATATACCGTGTTTTGAGTGCTGGTTTGCCGCTTGGCAGCAAAAGAAACGCATACGCTGGTCACCGGCATATTAGAACATATGCTGTGTTTGGATGCTGGTATGTTGGTCAATTAGCATGACCATGCTAGGCTACCAGCTAAATCAATACCACACCAGTACAATGCAACATATACCAGCTTAGACCAGCAGTTTTCAGCAGGGATATCAGCTTAGTAGCTTCAATACAAACTAAAGAAGCAAGCTTCAGTTAACTAAACCAAACACTGACTGATCAAATTTCTGCTCAACTACTTTAGAAGCTTAACACATTTATTATTCTCTGACCATTATTCTCACTATATTTACATATACAAATTTATACCCCTAGTACTTGAAACTATACAAAGCAAGAACTGCCAGATAAGGTGTTCATGCAGCATTAGGCAGCAGTCCTTCTGCTAATTATACATTTAATTTAAAGAATTAAAAATATGAGTTATAAAGTTAAATATGTTTAAGGTCTAAAAAATGTGAGTGTGTGATGTGAATGCTAATTACAGCCCTTGCCTAATGCATCTGAACAGATTTGGAAAATTAACAAATCATTTTATGCTATTGCCCAGCAGGATCATTCTCACTATCTGAGGTCATTCAATCCCATATAAGAGAGGGACCAAATGAGATTAAATACTCTATACTCTTCATCAAGCCATAAACCTGAACATATTTCAAAAGAAATGAAAACATTTACTGTGCTTCTCCACCATTTACTACTGAATAACAGTGTCTAAACGTTCGAATGGTCTAAAATTCGCTACCTTGTGAATCAATGCAAGAAAGACTTCTCAGTTGACCTGAAGCAGCCTAAAATAATGATAAACTGACTCAATGATCACAGAATTTACATCACAATTCTGCCTGGTTAGTCATAATTTAAATTAGAACATCATGCTAGCGCCATCTACTGTCTCCAGTTGTATCTCATTTCATATCATATCATAGATATTAATTTTAAGTTTATGCATTATATTACATCAGAAATATGAAATTTATGTTATCAGATAGATAGATAGATAGATAGATAGATAGATAGATAGATAGATAGATAGATAGATAGATAGGTGTGCAGTGGTTGCCCGACATCATCCATAATGGGCAGCAGTTTGTGCGGTGTCCTTCTGTCTGCCACCTTCAACGCGGAGTCCAGCTCCACACCAACAACTGACCCTGCTCACCTGACCAGCTTGTCCAGTAGCGTCTTGTCTCCCTTCTTAATAAGCTGTCTCTCTTATCATGAGCTGTCACACAGAGAAATGCTAGAATTATAGGAACTTTGTTTTACTTTAAACATGATAGCGGTTGCTGCTCCTGTTGTATGTATGTACAAGGGTTCAGTAAATGCCCAAAGGCATGTGGACACTTGGCAAATATGAACAATGTGCTGGATTTTCTCTTTCTTAATCCATACATTAATATGAAGTTGTCGAACTGTTTTGTAGCTATAACAACCTCCACGCCTCTCGGAATTCTTTCCACAATGTTTTAGAATGTGTCTGTGGGAATTTTGCCTATTCAGTCAAAAGACCATTGTGACATCCTGCACTGATGATGTTGATGTTGTTGAGGTCAATTGTCTGGAGGTCCTCCACAACAAACTTATCAAACCACATCTTTAGGGACCTTGCTTTGTACACAGGGGCACAGTCAAGTCAAGGTTTATTTATATAGGACTTTTTATAATGCAATCTTTTCACAAAGCAGTTTTACACAGAACACGAAACATGGGTCCAGCAAGCCAAGAACAATGGTGGCAAGGAAAAATTCCCTCAGAGCAAGAGGAACCAACACTCAAAAGTGGAACCTGTCCTCCTCTGATTAACACCTGATAGCAAAACAAGTAAAAAAAAAAAGCAATATATAAAAGAAAGGATTTTACAATTATATGCAATACTGAATAGAGACAAGCCAACTAGTAGACTCCTGTACCAGTAAGAAACTGATCTAAATTTTTTATTTTAATGACTGTGAAGTAAGACAAGTGTCTGTGATTACATAATCAGGATCTTTGGGATGGCTAGTGGCGAGCAGTTAAGGTTTCCACATAGCATAGGACAGCATTAAGCTCTGTGATGGGCAAACTAACTGGTCCGAAATGCAGGCTAGCTTCCAGTTAATACAACTGAACCACATGCATCAGACTGCACAAGACAGACGGTTGTTCCTCATCGGACCACACAGAATGGGCTGTTATTTATCTCAAAGAAACACAGAGACAGTTAGTTCAATTAGAGAATCTAGCAGAGGTGGTAAAGAACACAAGTCCCTCACTTACGTAAAAATATCATGATAAGTATTACTTAGATGTTTTACTTAAGTAGAAGTAGAAAAGTACATGCTCAAAAATGTAGTTTAAGTAAAAAAGCAATTCATTTAAAAATTAATTCATTCTGTGAGGGATTTGTCAGACCTGGAGCTACATAGTGCAGACCAGCCCACCCCAAACTTCACACACAGCTAATATCCAGTAATGGCGACCACAGCATCTAACTCCTAAAAACCAGTGCAGCCATTACCCTACATGTATATCAACACCCTGGTGCCAAACAAAGGCAACCCATAAGTAGAAACGGAGTGCGCTGGTTTAACCCCTACTTTACAGTTAGCACACCGGGGCTGTTTCAGTAGAGACAGGGCGCCGGTTTAACCCCTACACTACAGTTAGCACACCAGGGCTGTATCAGTAGAGATGGGGGCGCCGGTTTAACCCCTACATTACAGTTAACACACCGGGGGTGTATCAGTAGAGACGGGGGTCAGTGGTTTAACCCATACTTTACAATTAGCACACCGGGGCTGTATCAGTAGAGGCAAGGTCTCTGGTTTAACCCCTACACGACAGTTAGCACACCGGGGCTGTATCAGTAGAGACAAGGTCTCTGGTTTAACCCCTACACGACAGTTAGCACACCGGGGCTGTATCAGTAGAGACGAGGTCTCTGGTTTAACCCCTACACAACAGTTAGCACACCGGGCCTGTGTCAGTAGAGACGGGGGTCGCTGGTTTAACCCCTACTTTGCAGTTAGCATACAGGGGCTGTTTTAGTAGAGACGGGGGGTCAGTGGTTTAACCCCTACTTTACAGTTACAAATTACATTACAGATATATGTAGTGAGTAAAAGTAAAAAGTATTAGGTGACAAAAACACTTAAAAGTAAAGTACAGATACCTAAAAAAAACGTACAGTAAAAAAGTATTACATGCCACCTCTGGCAACTAGAAGGAGTATATGGTGTTAATAGAGTGGAGAAGTGATTTCAGCAGGCCTGGCTATTACAGGATAACTAAAAGCCAAAGAGTCAAAAGGTGACAAATATATGAGGGCTCCCTAAAAAGTCAGCACCCCTGCACTCCTCCATCTTCAAACCTGCATGAACTTTGTAGGAACAGAGGGACAACATCATCAACATTGGCAGTTCACCAACATAATGCCTGTCTGTGCACCTTTTATCTCACAATAAATCTAATTACCAAAGGCTGAAGCGAACAGGAAGGCGTTTAGCCAAGGCTTAATATTGAGGCTGTGTCTGTGTGCGAAACACTGACTGGAAGGTTATTCTTCAAGGGGCTTTGTGTGACATGCTGAAACAGGAACATTATCCCTTGCCCACCACACTGACACAACACAAACAATTTGTAGTAGACTCCACACACTCCATCCACACAGGCCATCAAATGTGTGATTCACTAGATTTAGAAGTGCAGTTAACTTGTAGCATTGTGTAGCAGTGCTGTGTTTAAAGTTCACTTCAGCAAGCACTTCATTATAACCTATGCACTGTCATTGTTTGTATATGGAGATCCATGGCTATGTGGTTGATTTTATATGCCACAAGTTGACAAAACAACTATGTTGCGCTGTTGTCATTAGAATTGTTCTGAAAGCCCATGTGATTGCTTCTTTTGTCCAGTAGATGGCTACCTATCAGCAGTAAACAGCGGCCCCTTTATTTTTTGGGCTCTTTTTTTAGGAGAGTCTGCATTAAATGGTTGCATTGTTCCTTTACTGATTTCATGTCATGTATTTTAGCCTTTCAGAATTAGGTAAATGAGGGTTACATATTGTGTACATATTATCAATACAGTCTGAATCAGGCATTTTAAAACACTATGGCTTATTCTAATTTCAGCCGATGCTTACCTCTCAAGGTTCAAACAGCTATGTACAGTGAGAAACTACATCAAGTAACGGCATTATGTATTGACAGCTTATATATTATAAAGTATATTGCTACGTGATATAATCATTGGGTCAGGATAGGCAGCACCATGCTTTAACAGATAGGGAATGTTTGTTTGACAAAAGACTTCGAGACCGACGTGTGCAGAACTAAAAACCAGGAATGGTTTATTCATAAACAGGCAAGCTCAGCAAGCAACAGTAAACAGTATAACAAAGGGAGAAGCTAAATCGGAGTCAGAGACAGGCGGAGGTCAGAACCAGATAGAACAGGCAGCGAGGGCAAACAGGTTTACAGGGGAAGATCGAAGGGGAAGTAAGGATTAAGGTGAGGAAGCACAGGTACAAAACTGTAGAGTCCGAGCCAAAGGAATAAGGCGAAAGAGTAGTAGAGAAACGAAGAAAGTCGAAATACCAGAAAGGGACAACACGAGAAAGAAACGCTCAGAATTGCTAAAGTTTGGCAAAGCTTCGCAAAGTGTGAATGTTTGTGTGTGGCGTAAATACAGGAAGTAAGTGATTGATGACAGCTGTAACTAAAACTCAGGTGACCTAGAGCGTATCACGGAGTCCGGACCGGGGCGCGTAGACATGACGTCATCGAGCGTAGTCCCGAAGAGCGGGGAAGCCGGGAAGACGCGGAGGCGTGACATTGTTAAACTCAGGGACAATCATAACAGAACACATTATAACAGTAAATGAGTCATAAAAAATCTAAATATAACATAGCAAAAATAATTTTAAAAAGTCGAACATTCCTCTGCATGTATAACATTATATATCCAAAAATATGTGAATCCAACATAGGTGCAATAAATAAAGTCTTTTAAAAAGTACTGAGACAAAAGTTCAACATTCTGATTTCAGTATAACATTACAAATCCAGGCCCCAAATGTATATCTGACATTTGTCCCATTTATGTATTATGCTATTTTTGTTATGTGTAATATCAAAAGTCATTCCAGCCAAAGAAAGTTCTGTGTTTGAGGAATATTTTTCATGATTTGGACTGGCAAAAGTTTCAGGGCATGTTGTGTTAACATTCTTGATTTCAGAAGACGTTTGGACAAATACAGGCCCCAAATGTATTCTGACATTTGTGCCATTTATGTATTATGTTTAATTTGTTATGGAACCAAATGTCAACAGATCATTCCAGCCATTGTAGGGTAATGTTCTGTGTTTGGTATTTATATTTTTCATGATTTGACTGGCATGTTTCAGGGCATTGCTGTTTCAGCAGTTTCTTTGCATACTTATGCAGCTGTGTGGGCTTGTTCCGAGTTTTTTTCCACCGCCATGGAAGCCTTGGTGCAGTCTGTACAGAAGTCAGGTTTTCTTCACACAGTCGTCACCACAAATTGGTGTTAAGCGGAAAGTGATTTTCTCTGAAGAATATCGGTTTGTTAAACGCTTTATGAAGTGACTGAGAAATTTTGAAGGCCCCTGAAGTAAACTATATTATAGTGCAGATACTATCTTATCCTCTGTTAAACATTACTGTGCCGTGTCAGTACAGCAGGGGGCAGTAGTCAGTCAGCACTGATGACTTCCCTACAAGATTACTTTACTGTACTTACAAATTTCAATATAATGCCATTCTAAAATACATGTTAATGCAAAAGAAATGTGGCCACCCTCATAATTCAGCTCCTTTCTCCTGATTAACTCAATAAGACTTCCATTTTATATACAGCTCTTTTCAAAACTTACATAATTACTTTTAAATGAGAAAGTGCTGTTCAGTTGCTATTTTGTGCTTTCATTCTACAGTATTTTGGCGCAGAAGCCACAAGATTGCTAAGAACAAACTGTGCTTGGGTGTGCATACGGAGAATTCCAGCAGAGATAAACAGAATGAAGAAGCATTAGATTGATGAGCCTCCACCATGCTATATAAATCCTCACAAGCACACACACACATCAACAGAGGCAGCAGGTGCTCCTTCTTGGGCTTTAATTACATGATCTCTGATTCATCTAATTGATATGCTAATAAGGGTGTAATTAATGCATGAGAGAAAACATCCGCACTCCTATTAATTAATGCATTTATTTGATCATATATGTCCTGCATATTTAATTACGGACTACACTCAGAAGTGGGCTTGATAATGTTTCTAACAGATCTAAACAGTGTTTGGGGGCTTTATTTAAGTTGGTGGATTAACAGTTAAGATGGATGTAACTGCAAACTACAAAATGCTGTTTTGATAATTGACTGTTTTTAACTGACGGCTTAAACTTTCTGTTTTAATAAAGAAACATGTTTACTTTATTTCATTCGTTTGATTGTACACTTTGGATCAACCCATGTCCGTTTTCAACCCAATTTATTTTATTCCCTGCCTGGGTGACCAGTGTGGGGTTTGCAGGTTTCCCCCCCATGTCTCCTCCCACAAACACAGGTAGTCAGGCGAGCTGAAGATACTAAATTGTTCCTAGGTGCTAATGTGTGTGTCTCTGACACAAGAACTGGTGGCCTATCAAGAGTGTTTCCTGCCTTCTGCCCACCCCCTTAACACATGAGGATAAGCAGCTTGGATGATGAATTAATTAATTTGTGGTTGACCCTCCTGGACATATAGGGTACTGCAGTTGAGTACAAGCTGAGCAGTGCTTTATTCTACATTTTGTTATTTCAGTTTAAAGGGTTAAAAAAAAAAAGATCAGTGTAAAAAACTGACTGTAACCTACTTTAACATTCTAGGAGTATGTTAAATCCATATTCATTTGTTTCCTAGATGTTATGGTTCAGTCCTGTGTTTTAAATATGAACACTATAGCCTTCAGCTTAAAGGAAGTGGCAGGAGGTGTCCCATTCATGTTCCCACATCAATAAAACTACCTGGTCAATTAAAGCTACTCAGAAAGGGAAGCCGGCTGATTTTTCTGAATTCAGTGGCTGCATTTGTTGTTGGGTCGGGCTGATCTATTAATTTAAATAAAAGCACAGAATAAGAAGACAACAGTTTCAAACTTATGAGAACATATTAGAGCATAGTAGAGAAAATATTTAGAGCATTTTATATCTTTGTGGAAAGAGCATGACCATGCAGGATATTCCTTGTGTGTGCAAACCCTTGTGTACAGACGCTGTAACCAACAAAGCAATGATCCAGAATGCAATAAATTCAAGGACATAACTAGAACGTTTAGAATGTGATAAACTTATAGATTTTACTAAGATGGTATACAGTAAAGGAAAAAAATTGTGAGTGAAAAACAAAGTGAACTGTTAAAATGACAAATAAGTTGATATTTCTTTGCATATGACTGAAACAAATATATATATATATATACTCATTATAAATCAATAGTTGCACCCACTCAGGGATTGCAGTGCTATTAGGAGGGGGGGGGAGTAAAAATGATCAGGAACAATAAGTGATGATACATTTGGACTGATATGGGCAATATTCACTGAACTACACATTCAGAAAGTAATGTCCCTCAGTATGCCATTGGTTTTGCTAACACAACATGCCACATGTCTCGAAGTTGTAGAGGTTCCTTGTAGTGTCCTGTGATAATCCTGTTTCATGCTGTTTCAATATTCTTATGCAGTTCCTGCAGATTTTGCAGTAGGGTAATGTTTAATGCAAGCTCTTGAGATGGCAGCAGTATGTGGACAAGCGTTGTCCTGTTGGAATAGCACACTGGAAAGTGCCTTCTGAAAAGGTAGAGTCACATGCGGGACATCAGTCACCTAACGTTGACTAAGACCAAAAGTGATCTGTCATTGTATGAAAGTGCACCCCACACCATGACACCAGGCCCTTTGGACGTGTTCACGCATGACAACAAACCATTCCTTTTGGAGCTGACCATGGTGCCTCCACATCACAAATTTGTTGGCCGTCTCCACCAGGACAAAAGCGGGACCCAACACTGAAGGTGACTCGATGCTATTCTGAGTCACTCCATGACAATCTGACAAGACACCATTACAGTCTTTGGTGATGTTGGCATGTTGTTAAGGGCAGTCAGTGTAACGGTCTACATGCATGTAGTTCTGCGTGGTGCAGCCGTCTGCTGGCAATAACAGGATGACATGCCAGACAGTTTGTCAGCTCTCCCTCTCCATGGTTCATGTATGTGTGAACCACCCAGATTCTTTGCTGGTGTTAGGCTTCTATCCACTGTCACCAAGAGTGCGCTGTGTTGGTATGGTGCGCAATACGTTGATAAGACCATCCCACTTCCTGGAGCCATAAGATGCAATTTATACATATATAAATTATATACATATAATATATATATATACATATAAACATATATTACATAAATTATATATAATATAACATATAATACATAAAAATAATTTCATAGCTTTAACAAAAAGGGTCAATATTGTGCCTAGGTTCTATGGTTTGTGACAACAGCAAACCCCTTAATAAGCTATAAAGCACAATACTTCAACTTTCTGTATGTCTTATATTTGGAGTCCTTAACACCACTGGCAGAGAGGAGAGCCCTCAGCAAGCTGCTGCACATCATGGACAATGTTCACCATCCTCTGCACACCACGATCATCAGGCAGAGGAGCTCATTCAGTGGCAGACTGCTGTCCCAGTCCTGCTCCACAGACACTCAGGCCATAACACTGTTCAACTCCTCTCAGTTTCTATTTATATTTATAGATGGTATCTATAATCTTTTACTGTATTTAACTTAATGTTAAATGTATGATTTAATTTTATGTTGACCCCTGCACCCAGAGAAATTCTTTGTATACCCAAACTAGGCAAATTAAGATTTTGATTTAGATTTTAGCAAAATTTATAAACAAACATTTAGAGCTGTCTATGCATTCAAACAGATTTTGTTTCAGTTCTATACGTAAACGTATGCAAAACAATATAGGTTTGAAATGAGCCAGTCAGATCAAGCTAAATCAATTATTTGGCCTGCTGGCTTTGGTTGAAATGGAGTGGAAATGCTTTGGAAGTTAATCCAGTGTTAACTGTTGAACTGATAATGTATGCTGTATGGTATATTATGATATCATCATTTTACATAGTTTATTTAATTTTGGCACTATCAATCATGAATTTTTTTTTGCCATTTCAAAATTAGCCTTCAGGCTGTTGATCATAAAAAAATGTGTCAAATCTGTGAGCATTAGCCACCTTCCCACCCAATTTCACACACACACACACACACACACACACACACACACACACACACACACACACACACACACACACACACACACACACACACAGTGCACATCTGATGCAGTGAGCAGAGCTAATAACATTACAGCAAGCTAGGGGCTATTAAGTTGGTTAAGTGAGAAAGCCCTTGCATAACGTATCGTAGACTGGGGGTTAGTCAGTAGCCTCAGAGTGATTGATGGCCTAACAGAAGCCAGGTCAATTAGCTGGTGGCTTTTCCTCCATTCCTACTGTTGGGGGGCTGGGGGGCGGTCCTGCTGCCATTGCTGTCAAACAGTATGCCTTTAATTTATCACCCAGCCAATAGCCTCCTCACCTTAGCAAAAACATCAGTTTTAAATGAGTTGGTGTTTAAAATATAAAGATGTACATGTAAGCTGAAGACCAGGAACAAGGACTGAACCATTCTGAGGTGTTTATAATATACTTCTTTAAATATTAATAATTTAGATTTGGCTATACAATGCTTTAATTATTTGTATGTTATTATATAACTTTTAAATGCTACATTATTAACAATAATAAATGAGCAATTATTAATCCATAAATAGGAATTCCATAGTGATTATGATTGACATATTATCAGCTAATGATTTAGTTTCTATTGTTAGAGGTCTGCTGTTATCTATCCAAAAATGTAACATAAAAAGCTAATTTATGACATTATGTGTTTCAGTGCAGAATTGAAGACTTATTATTTTTATTAATAAATGTGTTGCTCACAATTAGGAATTAAAATGTAAGGGTTAAGGGATTTTAATTTTGCTCCTAAATAAAGACTGCAACCAGAATTTATGTCACATGGGGGAATTTCACTAATTTTTCTAAATTTCCACTTAATCCAATAATTAAGACATAAACAGTCATTCAGAGCAGCTTGACTGAATTGTGTCATTCTAGAGAATCAAAATGTTATCAATTAAATAGTTAAGACGTCACGATTGTTCACAGTACTAGAGACAAACACCAGACACCTGATGTATACAATGCCTCTAAAAATGTGTGATTATTTTATCATTATTAACATTACATTTACAAAAACATTGAACACTCCACAAAATACCTCCACTGGTCATTTCAGTTGATAAATAAGGCTGTATCACAACTATAACCTCTCTTGGTTGCCTCTCTAGGTTACTCTTGGTTACTATAACCTAAGACAATTTGAGTAAAATAATTTTGGCTTCCAATTTACATAAAACCATCTGAAAGAATTTTTTAATTCCTGTTGTATGGGTTCTCAAAAAGGATCCATCTACTGTCCTTGTTTGGGACTTGTTTAAAAGAGCTTTCTCTCTCTCTCTCTCTCTCTCTCTCTCTCTCTCTCTCTCTCTCTCTCTCTCTCTCTCTCTCTCTCTCTCTTTGTGTGTGTGTGTGTGTGTAACATTTTTGTTTTGTTTTGGGAAATGTCCCATGAGACTGCTCCCTGTCAGTTCCATCTGCCACCCCACTCTACTGACACCCAGGGGAGTGGGGAAGGGTGTGTGAGTCTGCAGAAGGTAGAATGGACCCCAGTAAAGGACTCCTTCATCAGACTGCCAGATAGAGAAGCGTGATTCGTCTCTTCTCAGAACACATTTTAACTGCTACAGTGTCCAGTGATGTTTTGCACCACTCTATCCAACACTTGGCATTCTACTACAGTAAAACAGTCGACAAGCCTGAATTCAGCAGGCTCATTAGAATGACCCATTCTTTCACAAATGATTGTAAAGGCAGACTGCATGGCTTGATTTATACATTCTTCTCCATTGACTGAATGAAACACCTCTATTCAATACATAAAAGTTGGGTTCCAATACTTTTGTCCACATGGTTTGTTTTTTACCTACTCCCAGTTTTTAAAGAGGGCCAGTACTAAAACTTTGTCGTACCTAACTTTTTCTGGCCTACAGTCTAGAGTTGTATCTGACTTGGTTTCCCCTCAAATTTCTTTTTTAAACCAGTGGTGTGTTTCCTGAAAGCACAGTAGAACCACAGTGGTTGCTCAACAACGGTTTAGGGAAATGCAGTCCAGGTCCTTGTGTGAGCACATTCATGTCAAGCAATGGCAGAAACACAAGAAGCTAAAATTCTCAAATAAAGGTTGCACTGTATTGAGTATTCACCGTAGCACTGCCAAAAAGGACACCTTTAAAATATATATATTTGACAAAATCTCAATTATTCCATTTTATCCCGTGTTTATCCCTGTGCTTAAGAATAACTACACTTACATTGAAACACCACAGTGAGTTTTATTTCAATTCTTTGCCTGTTTCTATCTAAATGCTACGAACAGGAAACCTATATATACTGTATATGTATACAGTATATATATATGTATACTCAAATCTAGAAGCAATTTAGTTTCTTCAACTTGCCAGAGCAGCATCATCCAGTGGAAACCCATGAAGACATGGGCAGACCATGCAAACTCCACACAAAACATCCTTTGTCACCACGTCAGGGAATTGAAACCAGGCCCATGCTGTGATAGCATCATATAGATCCTACATTATTACATTACTATACTCACTCTCTTTTACTCATCATCTACACTATGTATCCTCCTGGGACACCACTCAATCAACCTTTAGTTCCACTTGGAAGTACAAGACAAATGGAGCAAAAAACAAAATAAATAAATAAATAAAAACAAATAAATAAAATCTAATTACAAATAAAAATAGAACAAAAAAAATAAAAGTGAGAATAATAAAAAACTAAAAATAAACCTAAGGAAAAGGGAAATAATAAACTCTTTAAAACCAGTCTATCTAAAGGTGGTTAATAAAATTATTCAGTGACACCATTAAGCTGCCTATAAGAGATTTGTAGTGGATTCCAGCTCATTAATATTATTATTATTATTATTATTATTATAGTATTTAAATATTGTCTCTTTCGAAAAATAATTATATATTGTAAAGATTAGTGATATCTTCTAATATCTTTTACTCACTGCAGGAATTCAGAATGTACTGTTGATACTGCTGATACTGGCCATTGTAAATAGGGAGAGTACTGGCACTTTTTAATTCAACTATAGACACAGCTTATTTCAACAACACAAAATTGTAAGGAATACTTCAGTTGTGTGGATCATATTTTATAAAATCAGGCATTTAAATGCCATCAGGAAAAATGGCTTCTAGTTCTGAACTGAAATTAGGCGGTGTTAAAATAGCACCTCTGATCACTCTGCCAAATAAACATCAACAAAAGCAAGCCACAAAATCATTTAGAAAAGCAACATATGGCTGCTGCGCCTCCAGGCAGAAGGATGTATTAGACTGATGAGTGCCGAGGCGCTGACAACAAAGCCAAATTTAACTTGTCAAATTAGTAAAAGGATGAAGAGACAGGAGAGAGAGAGCAAGAGGGAGAAAGAGAGAGAGAGAGATGACAGGTTACTAAGATGAAATTGAGTCAGAGGCAACAGCTTGGATTTTCATGGCAAATGCCACTTGAAGGTGACAGAAGAAGTCAAAAACTGTGTTAGTAATGGTTTATACCTTTGTTAAAGCAGCACAGACGCTTTGGTGGCTTCGGTTGCTGCTACAGTACATACTGAGTACTGCATTGGTGAAGTGCAATACTATGTAAGTACCATAAGACTAGACTTGCTTTGAATCTTTCATGAATTTCATGTACATATTTAGCTCTCGTTTTTGTAAATGAGATGTATATGTGTGTGAGCATTTTGTCACGTTGTATTTTAGGAACCACAATTTTTGAGAGTACATTGAAGGGGAAACGATATTCCCGTTGGTACCTAAAAGAGAGTCCTGAAGATTTTTAGATACGCTAAGTTGACTACGAATATGATTTATTTATCTGACTTTTAGACTCTAAGAAACAGAAGTTTCACATATGAAGGAAACTCGTAAAACAGAATGTAGGTGTACAGTATTCCTAAGTGCCAAATCATACAAAGAAAACACCTGGAGTACAATCAGAGCATTTATCAAAATAAAATGAACCTCCTGAAATAGATTTTGGACAGTGACCCTGAGTTTTCCAGAGTCACAATGGAATGTCAGAAGTATGGAATGTACTTAAGAAATCAAATGAGCTAAAGCCTGTTGAGGATACATTGTCATTACTTTAGGTTTAAACAAGCAAGACCTGACATTGTAATATATTTGCAACCCAGAGGTAATATTTTTGCAAAAAATAAATGAAAACGAAAAGTTAGAAGGGCAGTGTTGGCAGGAATTAAAATTCATTCTTCTTTGTAATTTTTTGTCCATTCTGATCAATAAAGCTCATTCTCTACCTGCAAGTTTTGCAGACAGAGCTTCATACAGTTGGTCTGTATTTAAATCAAAATAAATAAAAACTCAACCACTGATGCTTTACCCCATTTGATCCAACAGAATCATATGCCAAATCTTTAGCTGCACAACCATACAGTGCTATGGTTGTTGTATTTTGTTTCATAATGCACCACGCATTTTCAATAAGAAACGGGCAGGCTAGGGCAGGCCAGGCTAGGTCAGCAGGCTAGGCCACTCTCACTGATGACTTAGCTATACACATGCAGAATGTTCCTTGGCATTATCATGTTGAAATAAGAATGAACATTCCTGAAAAACACAGCATCTAACAGACAGCATTTGTTGCACCAAAATGTGTATATGGCCACATGTACTGGTAGTTGAAGGTGGCTGTCCTAAACCATTATCTTTATGGAAATGTTTTATGTTAAAATTCAATCCCAGAATATCAAAGTACCTGTATTCCCAAGCTCATGTGATGATATCCAAAAAAGAAGCATGTGAATTACCACTTGAAAAATTAGAAAAAATTGAAAATCATGGGCATTCAGTTGTGGTTTTTGACCTTGCTTTTCATGAACAAAGGATTTTAGTATTCAATGATTTTAGCTGCTGGACAATCAAGGATCTCTTTTGTCTTATTTTGTTTCATAATGTGCCAAATGTTTTCAATGGATGACAGGTTTGAACTGAAGGCAGGCCAATTTAGCATTCAGAGTCGTTTACTCTGGGGCCATGCTGCTGTAATACTTGGGGACTGTGGTTTTTGTGCTGAAAAAGTTTAGACCTTCCCTGAAGAAAAGAGATGCATATGTTGCTCAAAAACTGCATATATATTGTTTAACAATAATGGTTCTCTCTGTATCTGCATGTTCCCCTTATCGTACCAATGCCCCGACACCATCACATATATTTACGTTTGGGCTGGCATTGATAACAAGCATTGTGGCACATTTCCCTTTTAACCCGGAGAACACAGCATCCATGATTTTTAAAATCATTTTCAGAAAGTAGAGTTCTAACCTGGATTTGTGGATGCAGCAACAGGCTGTGTTCACAAGCAATAGTTTTGGAAGTGTTCCTGAAAACATGCAGTGATTTCCATTACAGAATCATATCTGTTTTCACTGCAGTTCAGCCAGTGGACTTATATGAATTCTTTTCTCACAGTGTTGTACCCTTCTGCATGTGTACTTCTAAAAGTATCCGTGTATGGGATGCTCTTTTAATATTACTGACTGGTTGCTGGTTTTAGTTTAGTTGTGAGATGTTCCACCAGGTGTTTTTTAGTATTTACCAATTTATGTTGCCCCCTTCCACCCTGGGTAGTGGCCATCAAATTCAAAATGATCATATTAAAAAAAATTGAATTTTGAAAGTTGAATTTTAAAATATAGGGTCTACTAATTTTGCTAATTTTCTACAACAGAGTTGTAGAACAGGGTTGGAAAAACTACTATGTATCAAATCCTACTGATCAAAGGTGAAATCATAGAGGAAAAATATTTATTAGCGATAGTAAATCAAAAGTGATAAGAAATCCAGTCACTTTTTCTTCAGTATGCCAGCTAATGAGTAGTGCTAGCTTTACATAAAGGGAAATTAGAATAGAAATAATAAATATTTTTTTTCATACAGATATAAATTTGTTTGGCAGTTTCAATAAGAGCAATGCAGTAAAATAGTCTGTAATCTGACTAACTGGCAAGAATAATTACTGGCCTTTAGAATTTGTAACCAGTTCTTTTTTCTGTCATTCCTCCTCAGCAGTCTTTTTACAGTCTTGTTTGGATTTTTTCCTACTTGTGGAAGATGCTTTGTGTGATATACACTGTATAAGTTGAATACAAAATTATTTTGCCTTGCGTCACACGCAGTGCCACTTCCATAAATTCTGGTATTCGAATGTAGCATGGCTGAAAATAACCCTGCTATATAGGTAAACATTAATAAATCTTGTTTTATTTAGTAAAACAAAGAGGTCATATATTTGATCATAAAAATGTTCATTTTTATTTGCTTTGTTGATGTTTATAAGCATGGTAATAAGAAGTTTGTCATTAACCAGTAATTATTCATAGTTTGCCTAATTGTGTACTGCATAGTTACAGATGTTGTGCAGGGGTAACAAAGCCTGACATCCTGAATCTTCCAAGCAATACTAATGAAAATGTAGCCATAATCAATTAAGGTACATAAAATGGCTGTACTAGAATTTCTGAAGAATATAGCCTTTAGATTTGTATATTGTAGTACCTTCGGTATTCACTACATCAAGAACTCGCATGCTCTAAATAGAGACAGTGTTTTCTATGCTTGAAAAAAACAAATACCGTAAAGCAGTACACAATGACACTTTGTAAATTGTTTAAAAAAATACTCACTACATTTTTCCTCACCAGTAAAACTTAACATTTCGGCTACACACTAACAACATTCATTATAAAATCGTAACATAACAATAATGACAACATAGTAGAGGTTCATAACAGTTACAAATTGGATAAAAAAAAGTTGCTTATATTATTACTTAACCTAAAAATAATAACTTATATAGCATTTTTCATTAAATAAGTAAATACATGAGGTCATCAGTTCACAACCCTGGGAGGTACAAAGTATAAGTTCCCTTATTCTGGAGCTAGGAAATAAAATATAGTTTTCCATGTCTAAAAACATTCCATTCAGTATATCATTGTAAAACGTCTCTCTGAGCAAGGTTCCTGGCTTCTACAAAAACCTTGAAAAAGCTTTGGACAATCTTCTAAAACATTTGCTAGCACCCTGCTTCTTAGAATGTATTGAAATTCCATTAAACATAAGACTCAGACTCAGACTCTGCCGAAGCATAGAAAAATAATCTTGAATGACTCTCCGGGCTAAGCAGAAATGACAAAGAAGATGATGCCGTCTTTTCCGTATGTCTTTAAAAGAAGAATATCTGAGGTGAAATCACAGCTCCACAAAGATGTCCTCTTGTCACATTCATTTATCAGTGGCTTCATCATGGTTTTCTCCTTGTCTCTAGGGAAACACAGGTCCCGCTGCTTGCCATCCATTGCAGTGTACCACATTCAGTCTCTGGAGTTTCTTGTCCACTTGTAGTAGCTTGGTGTGGAATGTTTATGAGTGTATGGTGGGAGTTGTTGAAAGGTAGAGACCAGTCTCTGCATATCCATTGAGCATTAGCTGGTGGTAAAGGTCTTCTACTTGTCTTCTACATTGGTGGGACTACAAGACCTGCCATTGCTGGAAAAGAATCAAATCAAGAACTGTATTAATATAGTTGATGGCGTCTTTCCTTATCGAACAGAACAGACAATTGAGCCTTATTTATGGGTAAGGCCTTTAATGCAAGAGTAAAACTCATTACCTCTAAAGCCATTGCCTCCAGAGGTGGGGCAGGCAGGTGAAGGTGAACCTTGGGGTCTCAGAACGGGAGCAAAAGCACTCTTCTGTTTGGCCGTGGAAGGAAAGGATGAGAAAGGCAGGAGAGAGGAAGAGGAGCTGGATCCTGGTATAGTGGGGCTAGATGGCATGACTGAAAAAGATAAGAGGAGATAAGAAATAAGGTTGAGTAAAACTAAAACAGTCTTGATGAATAAGGAAAAGCTATTAAAGGAACAGATAACCCACACATACTGGGAGTACAATTATAAAGGCAAGCTAACCAGTGGAATTGCAACTAAACTGTATGTATTAATAGAGAGTTAGTATGAATTCTAAAGGACACTTGTTAGGAACCAGTTAACATGAATGTAAGCTCCATGAATAATAAATACAAGTTCTCATTTGCTAATTTTGCATAATTAGCAAATGAATTAAGCTAGTTGGGCACCATTAGCCTCATTCACTGTTCGCAATTTCTGCAAAGATTTTCTTATAACAAGCCAAAATCACTTACTACCATAAGGAGAGCTGTTTGGAGAGGCACTGCTAAAGCCAGGGGACCCTGGTACACCTAGACTGCTCATAGGCACAGCTCCATATCCTCCACTCATGCCTCCTCCAGACCCATAGCTTGACTGCTGTGGGGTGGAGGCAGATGGGTAGCCACGTGGAGACAAACTGGAGTTACGCATGTAGCCTTTGCAGGAAGAGAGAGAAATAAATTAGCTGTGAATAAGTGCATGCATGTTCAAATATCAATAGTGATACTGTAAAACAATGTGTAGTTCAAAAAAACGTTATTATTTTTATAGTTGGTAAGAATATTCTAATGTGTTTAGGGAAATCTGACCTACAGATCACATTTAAAACAGTTAATTAAAACAGTTTTTTTTTTTATTATTATACAGCATTTCTAATCTGTGAGCTACAGGGTTATTTAACAAGTAAACTCTAGTGCATTCATGAGTATTATTGAATGTATCGCCTTTTGTTTATCTGTGATGCCACTCAATCACTTTGCAGGGCAACTTGTTGCAGAATCCTGCACTTTAGCTTCCTTAAAAGAGCTATGTTTTTCTCACCTTGCCCACTAGTTTGTCCAGGTTCTCCGATGCTGACCCCAAGCTGGGAGGGATAGGAGCTTAGTCCCATGACACTTCCATGGACTGGGGAGCTGGGTAGAGCTTGTAGCTGACTGTGGGGCCGTGGTACACTATACAGGGCTTCAGCGATGTCTGCTGCCCTTTTCAGTAACATGTCCTGTAGTCAGGAGATAGAAATGAGATTAAGATAAAAGGAGGAGATAAAAACTTCAGACGTATGTCTACAAGCTTTTCATAATTGTGCTGAACTCGTGTGCTGAGCATTAAGGTGTAGCAATTTGTTGAGATTACCTGGTTACTGTGGGTGTTTCCATAGACCGCCTCAACTAGATCCGCCGCCCTTTTCAGTAACATCTCCTAAAACACATATAAAGACACATTTTAAATCTTCACACTCAAGTTCATCATGTAGAGATTCTGAGAGTATGCCAGGAGATTTCTGACCTTTGCCAGTTTTTCAGGGTCCCCGGGATGTCTAGGGATGACCTTCTGAAGCCTCTGGAAGCCGTAGTCTATGGTTGGTTCATTCAGTGCTAAGGATATATTGAAAGTGCACACTGGCATAAGTTTATATATTCCATCAGACACAAAGGGTTAAAACAGTATATATTTTTAAACTGTGTAAATAAAGATTTTTTTTTCTAGGAATAAATTGACTGAAGTGTGTATAAGTGGTTGACTTACCTCAAACATTTAACCAATTTTCCCAAATTAAGCATTACTGTAAACTTTCTGTATATATGTGTATTTACCTGTGTAAATGAAACGTCCTGGCGCTCCCTTGCAGAACTGTTTTGATTTGTAGGACAGTGTGACTTCTACAACCCCTGGAATGTGTCTTGGAGGTGTCTGAACTCGGATAGCATGAGGAGTGATTAGCTGTTGAAGAAAAGATACAGATAGCATTATTATTTTCTATTATTATTAACTTTATTATAAACATGATAAATAACACTGTTAACAAACAAGTGTGCATTGAATTTGAGTTATCGGTCATTATATGACACAATTTTTCCAAAAAATAAGAACAGAATTTCTTTTTTGAAATAATTTTTTATCTCTCTTGGTATTTAGAATACTGACAATAATTTGAGTGTATTGTACATTAAAACAGTAACTGAAGGCCTACAGCGATAAATGTTTTGTTGCATTTCTTACCTCACTCCACACCAGCATGCTCCCAAACACAACCTGCAGACCATCAAAGAAATTCTCCCCAATAATTATCACCATAGCGCCTCCTGTGGTCCAACCTTCACTGGGGCTGATGGCTTTGATACATGGAGTGGCTGTTTATGTAGAAACAGAGCAAAGCTGTTACAAGGATAGCTACAACTACTGCCAAAGACTGCCAAACATCGCCAAAGACTGCATTGGTGTCTTATTAGTTACTTATTAAACTCACCATATTCCATGGGGTTCTCCAGTGTTTCACCCGGCTCCAATCTACGTGCTCGGCGGCCATGCTTGGAGTTATTATGAACAAACATGTTATCGGAGACAGCTAGAACATGACCATCCACGCTAACGGTGCTTGAGAGCACCACCTGTGTGGAAAAAGGACAAAAGGAACTTTAGTGGTTTTAGAAAATAGCTTAGTTGTCATACCTATAGCTTTCCATACAGGCATTGTTAACAAATCATGAATATTTGTCATGCTTTTCATATTTCTTCCCTTTTAATTTTGTCTACTCATTTATTACACTCCCTTTGGTTCTTCTTGGTTCTCTCTTTCCTCAAAGGTGCCTCCTCATTGTCTTTCTGTCTGTATGCTCTCTCTTTCCTTTCCCCCTCTCTCTCTCTCTTTTTCTAGTCTGGGCTCTGTCAGCAGACAGTGTGGAGGTCTCTGTGGTCCAGCCCATCTCTCAATGACATCAAACATATGGACTGAATCTCCTTTGTGATACAATGACTGATGATGCATACTGGCCCCTGATTTCTTTTTTAGAGCACAATGCTTATGAATATTATTCAATCATGCATGATTCATGTGTACAAACATCCTGGCTGCTACTAGGATAATATATGGTCAAAAAAATATGAATATTACTCTCTTATGAGTAGTGACTATGTATATGCGTGTAAAGACAAGGTCCATCGTTCATTAAGAGTTTGAATGAAGGGGAAAACAAAAACAAATATAGATAAATTATATATCATTGTATTGCAGTTAGATATTTCAATTTGCATAAAAAGTGTTAATGAACCCATACAGTAACTATATGCTACACGAAGGCCAGAACTGAACTTCAGTAGCTTGTTAATCCTTAAAGAGTATTGTAAACCACACTACCACAATAAGGAATACTTATTAGTTGTTTTCTGTGTATATTGTGTAAAATACTTTGGGACCCCTAACAAATGACATACATTGCCGTTAACAGTCTGGTGATGAATAAAGTGAAAAAAAATATAACTGAGAGATAAGCAGAGATAAAAATTCAGTTTGTGGAATTAAGTGCTTTGTACATATAACACTCACTATTTATTAATAATGGTAAAACAAAAAATCTAAATAACAGAAGTTGCAGAAGTAGCACAAGTGTGAGAGAAGGTCAAAATGAGAATGGCCAAAGGGTGAACAGAAATGAGATGGAAGAAAGAGGAGGTCAAAAAAACAGCTAGAGCAGAGGGATGCTGGGCAGATGTTTGGCACAGCTAGCTGCTAATAGGTGGCAAAGTGGGAGCGCACTGTATGTTCACTGAATAAATAACTGTAAATTCTCAACAGCAGGCTTCTGTGCACGGATGATTAGAGGTATGGGAGCCGTGTGGAAGTCATTTCTCAGCATGTGTCAGAGGGAAAGAGTTAAAACAAACATGGAGGAATGAGAGAAGAAGGGAAAGAAGCAGGGGAGGGCAAGAGGAAGAGATGTTAGATCGGGAGGGGGGCTCCGGTAGTGAAAGACGGGCGGGAGGAAGTGAAGCGGGAGGGTCCCCAGTGAGCACTTCCTGGGTCGTGGAGCCTGACCTTCCCCATCTGGAGCCAATCACTCAAATCTTGACAACTTCCTGAAACACCTCATCTGATTTCCTGCAATCTCTGTATCTCACACACTGCTCCTTTTTTTTTTCTTTTCATTTTTTGCTTCCATTCTCAATTTTATTAGACATGGAGTTCTCACAAGCCTTAAACACATTGTCTGCACTGTGATACCAGCTTATAGGATACAACTACCTTGTACAGATTGTACATTTATGCTGCCCATTTTGTCAGGTACAGCTATCAGATAGTTCCACTTTGTAGTTCTACAGTTACTGACTACACTGTAAAAAGTGCAACCTAATATTCTTGTATTTTTTACAAGAAATTGGATAGGGTTAACTGAACTCAAAAAGTTACTTTGATATGTCTAGATATATTCATTAAATGTGGTCATTTTATGTTGAATAAAGTTACCAACATAAAATAAAGTTAATGTTGTCAGTTAACCTCTACCCAGTTCATTAATCACATCAGCATAGTTCCATCTCAGACCTGATATTATTTTGAATTATACTCCACACAACTATGACTTTTTAGTGAGTTTGCTTTTTACTAAGGTATTATAACTATAGTTTATAACTACATTTAAAATAATGTTGTTTTTTCTTTCACATTGTCTACATTGTCTAAAGCGTCTTTAACTGTGCTTTCATATGCAAACACTTTGTTTTGTCTTGTACCTGGAATCTTCTCATGTCTCTCGGGTTCCCCGCTGTCTTCAGACAATTTTGGTTACACTTGAGGAAAAATTTCAAGAAGAATCTGTGGGGAAAAGAAGACAAAGGCAGACTTTAAAGCATGCTTCTTTAAGAACTGGTCAATAAAAAAGTTCCATAAGAGCTTGTCAGTGGTAACACAGTTTTGATCCTATAGTCGATGAATACATCATAAAATAGTTTAGAATTATGATGATGGGGAAAAAAGAAATTTCATAAGCAATGGCAATATCTTTCAAAAGTCCAGCACTCAGATATGCCTGAACTAGATATGAAAAAGAGGCTCAAAACAGCAGTGCAGGCCCAAGGGACGACAATATCCCACAATGCAGTGCTTGAAAGTCCCATGGGGCAAGTGTCTGAGTCTGCAGCAGAAAGAGAAAGAGAGGCATGCATATCTACAACATATCATATTCATTTTGAAATGGTCTCTAATGATTGTGGGCAACAATGTGTTCTGAGTTGTGAATTTGTATGTGTGTGCGAGTGTGTATGCTCCAACAAAGGTAGACTGAGGTGGCACTTGTGGGATATATGGGATGGAAGTAAGATGGAGAGAAAGCAGCTAGATGAGGAACACGGGGGTGGTGGAGAGAGGAAAAATTTAAATCCCAGGAGTGTATCGTCCAGCAATATGGGACCGCTGCTATGGCAACCAAACTGTGGTGCAATCCTAGAGTCCCCAGTGTAAAGGAAGGGAAGACAGAAGAGTGAAAATACAACTAAAAACTAGCATTCCATCAGAAGACAAAGAGATAAAGAGAGACACTATGAGAGAGAGAGACACACTATGAAAGAGAGACACAGAGTGGTGCACATATCTCGTCCATATTTGCCACATGCGTCAGTGTGACGAATCCTAATATAAAATTGTTTCATATTTAACCATTTGACCATTTAACCATTTATTAGATCTCTTTTTTCGGGAGCTCTAAAAAAGTACCTCTGTAGTGTCATAGTGCCCAGTGGAACACCAGGCCATACTATGCACTGGTATTTAGTCGTGTCAAAATAAAATGGAATTAAATGTTCTGTTTGTTTTCAAAGTAAAATATATAATTAATCTGCAGTTTATAATATATAATAAATGTACAATTAGCATATTGGGGAAAATAAGCATAAAATATAAAATGTAGTTTTGTACAGACAAATGTTTTTGTGAAGTTTAAAGGTGCAAAAAAGGATTAACTATACATTACAGTGTATGAATAAGTGGATGAGTATTCATTTTCACTTGGAAATGAATGTAATTCGTATATTAGGGACACCAAACCATTGCAGACGAATTCTTTCTCAAAAATCCAAGCTTAGTTCCAAATCAGGATTTCATCCTTCTTAGTTTGAGCTATTTAAGCAAAGCACAATCAATATTGTTGTTGGCAGAGGTTGATTATGATTTATCATTTATTTAGAGCTGAAGCCTCACATCTTCCAACTCGGCTGAAACTGTGATAAACATGGTTTCTCTCTCTCTGTATCCATCTCTCCTCTTTCTCGTACACACACTCTCACACACAAACATTCCCATGAAATGTGCAACAGACTGACATATCGCTGATAGCAGTGTACTGATCTTTTCATGACTATTTATGACCATTTAATGGTGTGGACTGGCCAACAGGTTTTTTTTCTGGTGGCCCTAAAAGTGCGACTGGTATGTTACAATGGCCAGCAGTGCCTAAATGCTCCATTATAAAAACTATTTTACTGCCTCCACAGGTGTATCTCAGAGTACTAACATCAAGTACACCGTGCATACATGAATACATAGAGCTTTAGAAGTATTCAATAATTCTGGCTAGGATGAGAGTATTCGAACACACAGGAATAAATAAGGAACGAGGGTGAAGTGGGTAAAGTGGTTTCTGCTCAAACTCCATCAGTCTTCATGACTGTATTAGGCAGCAGGTGTTGGCTGCCAGTTGCATTTAGCTACACAACAAAGAGGCTTTTTTTTTCATTTTCAAAGTAAGTAGGTCTGTGTGACCTTAAGATGAAGTTTGAGGAGAGAGCTGTGGGCATGTATTTGTGGGAAATGATTTGATTGACTGTTTACTTCAATTCTTTCTTAGCAACATTAGCCTCCTAGCACCAGAGATGAGGTGAGGAAGCAAAAATGGTGATGATAAATATGTGCCACTAGTGGGGCAGTTATAAAATTGTGTAAATTTGATTGCCTGACTAACTATTACTTTAAATGGCTCAGGGGTTCATTCTTTGCATCCCACATCCACATTCAGTATTTTCTTCCAAATAAGTATGAAAGATGGGAAAGGCTCAGCAGCTGCCCCTTACTGAGATTGATTTAATAACTCACAGTTCCCAAACACTAATCGGCTTGAAGTTAACTAGTTGTGAAGCTGTGGCTGCACTACCTAGCTAATTATATGTACTTTTCTGGGTACTACAAACTGCTATGTCATTTAACAACACAAGCTCAAAAAAACAGCATGTGCTGCAAGTGCAGATAAGTGACAAGTAATAATAATGACATTCGCTTGGAGGTCTGCTCAGTTCGGTATATAGGATCCAGACAAGTGAAGGTCAACAGAAAGAGATTATTTATATCGTACTTTCCATTCAAAGTACTCTGGAGGAAAGATTGGTATCATCACTCTAAATTGAAAAGTGGTCCTGGTGGTAGTGCAAACCTTGAATTACCATAAACTCAACTTCAGATCAACTTATTGTTGCATCTCTCTCTCCTCATTCTCTTTCATCCTCATCCTGCACTCTACATGGCATTTCATCCCGTAACGTTCACCTCCATCCACTTTGTCAACTTTTCACCCCTTAAAGAGTCAGTGGCGCACAGCTGCGAACAGCCAAATGAAAGTACGATGGCCATGCACACATTAGCATGCATTAGTCACTTCCCCCTCCCTGCCCACTTAGCATGCAAATCTCCCAGCCTCAACGCCTCGCGCCTTCTGCCACGCAGCCATTCGCTGCATTATAATTAGAGCCATCTTGCATAATTAATTAGGGCTCCAGGACACCCCCTTATTGCCACAAACACCCAATCTCAATTGTGCTGTGGGGGAAAGTTTAATATCAACAACATTTGTTTTGCATTGTTGTGATGTTTCGAGTTAACAGACAGGGGAATGGGGACAGTAATGATAAAGAGTTAATGAAGGTTTAAAAGAAAGTATAGAAATTAGTTATTGCAGATTTGTTAACTTGATAATTAAGCTTTGTGTTGTATGTAAAGAATGTCATAAGTGAAAAGGGTACTTTTAAATTGCTAAAAAATTAAAAAGTTTTTAACTAATTACTGATAATAATTCTTCAATTATTAGCCAAAATAAAACTGTATGAACCCACTATTATAAAATCAGAAGAATAAAGAATACAGAATTTTTTTTTTTGTTATTATTAGTTATGATAATTTTTTTTATAAAGGCACAATGTTTCAGAATCAAAAGTGCCTGCCCCGTCCTGAGCCACAGATGTCACTTGGCATTGAGTATATTAATCAATAATGTCAGGCAACAGTCGATTCCCCTTGCACCTCTAGGAACGCTTGTTAGAAAACAAAAGTTAGGGTTGAGTCTTAAGCCAGGGGATCAGTTTGCACAGTGGGCTCAGAGGGAGTCTCTGGCTATGCCTCTGAATGGGCTTTGTCCGCATCTGCTTCACTTCTCAAGACTAAACACGAGCCTCTCAGCATGGGGTTGCCTTCTAAGAGTGACAACTTGCTTAACTTAGAAAAAATACAGCTGAACTGGCCCACTGGAACCATCACTGCATCCAGAAGGGCAACCTACGAATGGGATCAGCTGCCAGCAGTGGCATGCAATGGCCAGGATTCCAGGAGGACACAATTAACTGAAGGCTTGCATTAGTGAGGGATTGCATTAACTTTCTTAAAATATGCACATTTATTCCATGTACATTTAAAGGAAATATTACAAAATGAAATATGGTTAATAACAAAACAAGCACACTGCAAGACATCTGTTTTAATAGCAACTTTTAGAGGCCCATAAACACTACGCATTACTTTTTAAAATTAGTTTAGGATGGAGTGATATGCATTCCTTTAAAGCACTCGGAGTCATCAAAGCTCATTATTAAAGGGAACTGATGAGGAAGAACATGCAACCTCAAATGACTAAATTGAATTGAAATATACAAAAACCATTGTTAAAATAGAATAGAACAGTAACAGTGGGTAATAAATACTTTATGTTTTTACTCTTCATCTGTTGCTGTAAATTACTTTCATTTTCATTATGCATTGTTACATTTCTTTTGTTTCATCACAACTTTGAACATTATTAGACTGGTCTATGTTATCACTTGACATTGGGTTTTATAGCAATATTTAAAATACCACTTTAGTAAACCACATTCAGTAAAAACAAAATAGGTCCATTTATCCACAAATGAAAAACGTATATTAATATGAATAAGAAATATAAAGGGCCAAAAGAGGTTTTATCGAAAGCACATAGTGGAAACTTTATCACACAAGCAGAGGGACAAAATGTATGTTTGTGTGTGTGCGTGTGTGTGTTTGTGTGTGTGCGTGTGTGTGTCCGTGCGTATGTGTGCGTGTGTGTATGTGTGTTGATATTTTAGATTCAGGGTCATCACTCATCAGAATCCCCTCTCGTCCACCTCACCCCCCCACCCTCCCTAGAAAAACAAAACAGTGTCATGACATGGAGGGAGAAGGGAAAAGAAAATTAGGAAACCAGATGTGAGGCATTAAAACATATTGACATGCTGAAAATCTCCACCAGCAGCCCTGATACACTGGGAACTGTAAGTCACACACGCACACACATATACAAAACTGAAACTGAATGCATGTTTAAACCTTAATTAGAATCTGTAACAATCAATAAGGTAATGAACTAAAAGAACTGGAGCAATTCTCATAGCATTAAAAATATCCCCAATGCCATAAAATCTCCTTATTCATCATCTGCTCATGCATTAGACCAATGAAACTGCACCAACTAAATAGACTGCAACTAAATATGTAGCACACCAACATGTATACAGTTAATATACATAGTTTCCTTAATCCTTAGAATTCATATACTTTACATTTCTCACTCATGGCTCACTAAAAAAGTGGACACACTCTACTGAAAGTGTACAGTTCACTTTCAAAGCCATATTTGTGTACAGCATTGGGTTTTATAGTGATATATATTATGAAAAACCATATATTCTCATTTCACATATCCTTTGCTATTAAATTTTAAAATGGACCAAACACAAAAAAAATCAAAACTTTAAACTACAATTATACATTCAAATGTATTCAAATGTAAATGCATTATATAACTGGTGTAATATGGGATATTAGTTAGGCAAATACATTTCAATAGCATAGAAAAATGGTAGAGAATAAAGGGCTAACATCACAAATACACTGTATTATGGATTAAGTATAGTTTGCATATGCAAATACTATATAAAGTTTGGTCTGTCTCTTTAGGTTTTATGGGTGAATGCAGGAAAGAAGGATGACTTTCTCTATTTCCCCAGACAGGAGAGAGTCATAGGTGAGTGGAGCATGTGCCTTCGGAGGGGGGCAGAGGTACTGGGGCAGTAATAAATACCCTCAGCTCCCAGAGTCCCCTGGCAGACTGGGGCTAGACTGGTCATAGGGGTTAACACCCTGTGCAGTCGACCTCTGACCTCGCTAACAGGGCATACAGAGCAGGGCGGCCAAAGCGATACCCCCGTCACCACATACCATCCCGAGACCTTTCACACCCGGCTCCGCCAGCACACGAAATGAAAACAACAACCAGGCTTTGCCTAGCACTCTCACCTTTCCCCATCGCAGTCTGTCTAATAAACCCTTGTAAGGAACCTAAATTAATGTTCTGGAGCCAAACAAGCCTTCCGAATGACCAATGATTCCTGGTTAGCCATGCTTTAAAGCTACTTGTGCTCTTTTGAGCAATTTGTTGCAAATCTAGAAATATCACCTGTTGATATGTGACTGGATGAAATGAATGGAGTCGTAATGTGGTAATGAGACAAAACAATATAGGGAGTCTTTCAGAATTGCTCATTACTTATTAACCTATTTAAACATGTCATAATGATGGAGAAGTTATTACACACTTCCATCTCCTATGCATCCTTGTAAACCTCCAAGTTATCTTTAAGTGTAGTAACAAAAAGGAAAGGACTTTAATTTCAAAGCTGTTTCACATTTTTTCCTAAAATTTAAACACCTCACTTTGGAAATTATGAATGGTTGTAATGAAACAGGAATGTCATGGGTTGTTTCCATGCTATGTTGTCTACATTTTTTTTTTCTATGGAAATAATATAATCTACAAACGAAGGTGGTGGAATTCAAAATGCTAATCTGCATATTCAATCTGCATAATCAATTACATAACTGCAAAGTTCTATACCAATGGTATGCTTCCTAGAACTGTATGGCCACATAAACAACCATTTTGAAACATTTTAGTTCCAAGTTGTCCTGGCTCTACACATTTTCACAGGCTCTGAGATAACTTGGACTCCATGTCGCAATCCCAGATTAAGTTTAAGACTTTTCAAAGGTAAATTGATATTACAATTTAGTCTTAGACTTGGTTTAATTAATGTCCACACCACTGTGCATGTGCACCAGTATGTAACATGTTAAAGCATATATAAAATATAAAAATATATAAAGTGAAATTCTTTAAGTAAAATGCTTTACTCACGGCTTACCAAAACAACATTCCCATTTGTTTAATATTTTTGCTGTTAACCAAAATACACATCAACAATTTAAGACAAACGAAGAGTAAACAACAAGACGCACATCTGAATACATCTTCAGCTCTGCAGGGGGGAACAAAGCCTGGACTATCTGTGAGAATCAGTGAGCGGCAGGCAGGAGAAAAGAAAGAGAAGAGATGTCTGCTTAATTAGCCAGTAATGATAGGATCTGACAAACAACATCTGTTTCCAGATGGGGGGTGGGGAGTGAGTGAGAGAGTGAGAGAGAGAGAGAGACTTGAGGATGGCAATAGTCACTAAACTGAAGTGTCAAAGCAAAAATCACTTGATGGAAGGTATGTAAAAAAAGAGGGCAGATAGATAGAGAGACTGAGAAAGAGAGTGAGTGAGAGAGAGAGAGAGAGAGAGAGAGAGAGAGAGAGAGAGAGATAAAAAACTTGAAAAAGGAAGGGGAGGTGACCAAGGCAAGATGGAAAATGACAAGACACAAGAAGGAAAACAAAATCATCAAGTTAACCATTAAAGTTAATTCTGTATTTTTTGCTTTACTACTTAAACAAAATATTTATTCAATATATATTTATATTACCTGATGTCAATTACATTAACGTACTACTTACATTAGATGTTATGACATTAAATCAGGTTACTGAATTATATTTACACTTATTAAACCAGATTCTACAGGTTTGAGAGTGTTTATTGCAAAACAAGCCAGTTTACACAACAACTTTCCATTCAACTAAAACCATATTCTCCTTACTGCTTATATGTGACATTATGAATGTTTTAACAGAAATCCTACACTTGTTTCCTACACTTGTACACAGTTCAATAACGAATAATGTAAAATTACACAATGCTTTTATCACCAGCAATAACAAAGACTTTTAAAAAGTAAATGCATAGTCAGACAGATAGACAGACAGACTGAAAAACAGACCGATAGAGGGATAAAAACTGGACCAGAGGACCAGAAAGAAGGATGGTGAGGGAATGTGTTAAGATATGGGGTATGGAATCACTCAAAGGTCCGGGGTGCTGTAATTTACTGTCCGTGGCTAATCCATAGCAAATGTGCAGAGACAGAGACAGGAGTAAAGAAGGAAAGAGACCAGAGGTATGGAGAGAGGGGGCGGGCACGCAGAGAGTGGCGGAGCTCACAGCAGGCTTGCTGAGAAGTTGTCAACGGGCTCATCAACTCTGCCCTCCATCCTGACAGATTCAGCACACACACACATACACACACACACACAATTTTGCAGAGTGAACTCACACCAGGGATGTGCTAAGCAGCAATATGATACAACATCAGCTGGAACGCAGTGCAACATAGTGCAACATAGCGGTATATCGTCAGTTCCAGTAAACTGAAATCAAAACTGAAGTCATGCGCAATCCGGATACAAATCAAGCATGTAATCGCACAGATTGTGCGATATGATATATGATGTTAGCTATATCTTCTTATGAGGCAGTAGAATTTTTAGTAGTTTGAGCAGGATAGCTCATCTTTAGTGCTTTAGGTGCTTTTAAAGATAGCAGTTGTAATCATTTATTGTACAGGTATTGCATTTTGTTGATATTCTGCTTCCAATATTGCTGTTGATGTCGCCCAACATCACCAAGAAATATATAAACTGAAAGAAAGAGGGAAGTGTTTTATCAGTAACAGACTAAATCACTTGATTGCTGTCAAGCAGACATGCAAACAAACACACAAGCAGGGCCAGTCTAGCAACAGGGAGCACCATTAAATCATTAGTGAAATTTAAGACAGGCTGACACTGCTCTGCACACACACTCAGGAAGACACATACCTAGCTAAGACTGGTGGTTCGAATTTCTAGACAGGAACTAACGTTCAGAATTTGTAATACAAATAAACAGACGCTCTAACTAACATTCTCTCAGTAATCTCCTAATATCATAGGATATTATAGCCATAATATCATAGCCAGTTTATAAGCCATTCTCTATCTCTTAATTTGTGTTGTAATTCCATTGCCTAGACGTGCCACTAATCACTTTTATAAAGCATTTATAGAACCCATTCTCAGTTATTAGATGTTGCTAACTAGGATTATAAAGTCAATTTGGTGTATAAATGAAAAAATAGAAACTAAAATATTGAGAGGGCTGGTTTAGTGGGTGTGGTAGGAGATTTCACAAAATCCTCTCCGATTTTTTACACTTGATAACATCTAAAGTGCCTTTACACTTTATGATAAATGGACCAACAATGCTCCGGAAAAAACCTGTCCTCCTATAAAAGTATCAGTTCAGAGATATGAGTTTATGTTACAGCACCAACATGTATGTTTTTTAAATGACAGTTTGTGTATACTAACATCCCATTTCTGGGAAATATAGTTCATATAGAACACATCAACTATACTCTTGCACAACAACTCTCTCTAATTATCCGACACCCCCCCGACCCCACCCCTTCTCTCTCCCTGCATAAGAATCAGTCTTAAGTTGATAAAGCTTCCAAAGCAAACAGTGTCCTAATCTATGTTTGTCTCTCACAGATGTGCGTGGAATTAAGAAGCCCAACAGGATGCCTGCAAATTCCTATTTTCTTTAACTCACCAGAAACCCAAACCCAAACCATATACCTTCAAATAACTGATGGAAATCACTGTGCTGTGACACATTTGAGTTTGAGTTGATCTAACATTATTTATCTGTAAATGTACACTCTCCTTTATTACTAGGTTATATAACTACACCACTGACAGGCAACTGGTGTAAAAATAGCAAAATAGTATTTTCCCTGTTGCATTTTTGACACCTCAAAATTTTCTTAGTGACGTTACATCTGTAAAATGCAAAGCCGAAACAAATGAGCAAATTTAATAGATATATAAAAAAACAGTAACATACTATGTAACGGTCACCATGGTTTTACATGGTTCCTCTGATGCATACATGATGTCACTGATATACATCGTTGTGGTCGATGAAGTTTTTTGAGTCAACAAACCACAAGAGAAAATCTAATAATAAAAATTACAATCATGTGCATTTAGGCTTAGGGCTTAATTTATGCAAAAAAACCCAGGTATTCCATTTTATGATGTCTTATTACAATTAAAAAGCATGAGGTCCAGATCACTCAGCATTCTTGCTAAGACTTGATAAAATATAAAGGGTTCAGGATCATAAGAAGTCTGATAGTAATTACTACACACACACACGCACACAAACACACGCCTGCACACACCCGCACACACACACAACCAAAAGAAAAAAATATCCATATGGGTTCTTGTCTCTTTGTAAAGAGGATGAGGCACGTTTGATATTCAGAACTTAATGCTCTCTCACTCTTGCTGTCATATTCTCATGGGAGCAGATGTCCTTTTGTGTGTGTGTGTGTGTGTGTGTGTGTATATATATGTGTGTGTGTGAGTGTGTGTGTGTGTGTGTGTGTGTGTGTGTGTGTATGTGTGTGTGTGTGTGTGTGTGTGTGTGTATACACATCTGTGTGTTTTGGGAGTGAGCAGAGGGTTGTTTGAGCATAGGTCCTTTTCCGCCAGGTGTATGTGTATTTCTTAATTTCTCCCTCTTTCATATCCCATGCGTGTGTGTGTGTGTGCATGTGTATGTGTGTGTGTGTGTGTGTGTGTGTGTGTGTGTGTGTGTGTAAAAGAGAGAGAGAGAGAGAGAGAGAGAGAGAGAGAGAGACAGAGACAGAAATAGAGACAGAAATAGAGAGAAAGAGAAAGAGAGAGAGAGAGAGAGTAAGAGAGAGAAAGAGAACACCTCCTAGGTGTTTCGGTTCTACTGTAAGAAGACAACTCATCACTGTAGGTATGAAACCATGCACAGCTGTCAAGAAGCCATTATTGAGAAAATAGATCAAAGATCAAAGAAGATGTGTTTTCAAAACAATGGATTAGCCACCCCAGAGCTCAGACATCAACTTCTTCTAAGGTGGTTAATGCAACCAACTTTAACAACTGAACTTTGGCTGTTTGGAAAAATACCCCTGGCAGGAGTGGATAAATGGTGTTTGCATAGTACCGGATGGTGTGTGTGGTGTTTACGGCATGAAATTATATCAGATGATTATACTTTAAACAAAGGCAGATGCAGAAAAATGAGAGGAGGAGAAAGGACTGTAGCCGTATGGAGGAATGAGACCTTTATCATTATTTGTTGTTCCCAGTAACCTTTCTAATTGTTTTATTTGCTTTTCCATTTTTTAGGCTTGTTGGCTCTCAGGGGTTCGATTAGGAGAGTGCAGGGTGAGGTGGAAGGGTATGTTCTCTTCCTGTCCCAGCACTGTCAGACTCTAATACTTCAGAGGCATTACCACTGGGAGAACAAGCAGTGCTAATGAAACTTTCGCTGAGTCTTAACCCCTTAAACTGTGAGGGCATGTGCATGTGAGCCCACAAATTCAGACCCTCATAACTTCAGGGTATTAAACTGAGATACAGTTTGAACATAAACAGCTTCTTGATAAAAGGTACTGTGTGGAGCTTTTTGGAATGTTGAAGACTTCTCACCCGCACACATCTCATTTACAAAAATGATTCTTAAAATAACCATCCACTGGAAATTTCTGTAAGGAAACCAAAGTAGTTATTTTAAGGTACTGATCTTGAGTACATTTTTCCTAAGCGTAAAGTTAGTATAGTAGCTGCTAAATGTTCTGTGTAAAGATTAAGCTTATAGTTTGAGAAATTTCACTACCTTGTAATCAAATTTATAAAGTGGTCCCTCAAAAACATCTACTTGTTTATTATTGCTTTGCACTCCTGCTCTTCTTACACTGTACGGCACTGTAAAAGGCATCTTGGCCAATAGGAGCATGCAGAGTCTGGGTAGAATACTCAAAGATGTTCTGTACTTCATGCTAGCTTTTCCAGGTACATTAAAGAAAACAACAATCACTGAGGAATCATAATTGTACCTCAGAAAACATAAGAGAAATTATTTATTTTTATGAGAAGCTAATTCCTATACTTGCCTTTTTAAATTCTTCAAAGTATTTGAACTGATATGATTTGCATTTGAAGTACGTTATGATTCGTAGTTAACTTTTTGAGATTTACTTCCATTTGTAAAACTTTGTAAAAGTTTTAATACTTCAGAGGTAAACTTAAATCTTAAAAATGAGGATGAGTAGAGGACAACAAAGTGTCTAACACAGTGTCCATCTAGATTTTAAAGACACATAGCAAGTAAAGTATTAATCCACTTAGCACTAAAAGTCCATCATTGAATTACGTATAGCAAACAGTTTAACTCAAAATATGAACTTCATTAATGCAAAGTCCTTTTCTCTGTGAACTAAAGCAGGTTCCGGTGGTCAGAAGCACAGATGTGGCTCTTTTTGTTCTATTTACACATTTTACACATTACACGTGTTCTGCATTACAGACTATACATCTTTCAAAATAATGTCTTGGAGCTAGGTGTCTCAGAGCTAAAGTAAAACAGGCAAACCCACATGTGAGCCCCTCCGTCAAAGCCTTGTGAACTCATCTGTGGTTTCACAGTTAGGGGGAGTGGAGGGGTGATATTGATGAGGCTGGGGTACTCCTATTGATTTTTCTGTTTTGTTGGAGCACTAGCTTGTTAAGGGAGACCCCGCCAGAAAGTGCAATCAATTAGAGAGATATTGCAGCACATTGATCTCTCTCATCCCCTCTCCTCAAGCCTCACCATGGCTACCCCTTCATTTTCTACACATCCATATATTGATTGTGGTGTGGCACTGACCTGCTAATCCTCAAGCCCACATGACTGTACCTCTGCTCACAAGAGATCACAAGAAGAGATGGCCAAACAGTTTTTATGGTCAGGCTTAATGGCATGCAGCAGTGAAATGTTAGGACTCAGATTGGTTCCTATGTAATATTTGTTTGATATTTGTCAAATTAAATAGGATTTCCACTCATTCTTGAGAATTCTTGAAAAATTCACTCTGAAAAAACAGATTAAACAGATATAGGAACCAACCAAAGGTACAGAATAAGAGATTAAGAGCAACCTCACAAAACGGTAACACATAGACTACACACTGTTTTATAATAGTTATGAGAAGAGGTTTTAGCTTTTTTCCCTTTTTTGGCTCTGCACACTCTGTCTTGTCTCTAGGCATTTCAGTTTTTCTGTTTTAGGTCTATATGTTATGAAATGTTTTAGGTCAATTGGACAATTGTGTCTTTGAGGGAACACTTACAATGTTAGTACTTCAAGGAATGAAAAATTTACCTGCACAGTACTTTTTTCCCTCATTCCATTCCATTTTAACATTGTAGACATCACTAATGCCAATACTTCTATATTTGCATCTGTAGGTTACTGTAAAATACCAATACTGTCTCGTTTCAATATTTTACCCCTATTTTCCTGCATTTATAAATGCCACATGGGTCATGCATTGTGTGAGGGGGACCAGTGGAAATGGCTGGATCTTAAACTGAACAAAATGGATAAGCCTATATATAATTTAAAACAACAGTGTTATCTGCTTAGGCCCAATAACTATTTGTATTGTTCAGTTTGAAATTGAACTGACACTAGCATCTAAGAAAACTGAACATTTAGATCATGTGTTTCTAATTAGTATAAAGTCATTTTAAACTGAGCAGTTTCCACAGGACCAAAGCCTAGATCCAGACCACCAGAGAGTGTTCAATCACTTACAAATGAATTGATGGATTGATGAAGTAGATCTGTCAATCAATTTATCATTTCCATGTGACAAATCAATGTTAAGAAGTTCTCGATATAACTGTGTGCTTGTACTGACAGGCCAGATCAACAAACCAATATAGTATAAAGAGCCCCATGAGGTGGCTAATGAATGGATCAGGAGCTGACTACGGGCAAACAATATATTTCTTATTGTCTCCATTCAAATGTTGAATGTACAGTGTACAATCTCAAAAAATGCAACATTAATCAAACATCAGCGAACACAAACAACTCTTACATTTAAATTGTGTGCTAATTAAAGTCACAAAACATTGCTGAAGAAAAGCTATGACTGATTACAGTTTTATGTCAGCCTGGCCAGTGATAGTTAAGCAGCGGCCAAGGCATCCTTTAGATCAGATGTGTGGGTCATAAAGTGGCAAAAGGCATGCCGCCTCAAGGATCAGATGGGATCTCTTCTCTCTCCTTTCACTAATAACTGGATTAGTAGAGAAAAGGCTGAATAGCAGATTGTGAAGAGGGGGAGGAGTGTAAAATACAAGGCAGGCCCCAAACAATATGGAAGCAGATTAAAAAAGAGGGGGGCTGGGGTGCACACATTGGGGATTCCAATTCCCATGAGCATTTGTAAGGTGATGAGGCTGACTAATTATGACAATATTAGTTGGGGAAATGTGTCGGGGGGTTGCGGGGGTTGTTGGGAGAGACTTTGTGTGTGTCTAAAAACAAGATTTTACTATATGCCATAGCTTAATTACTTGAAAAAGTAAGATGGCCTGCAGTAAACGAATAAAACTTTGCATTTTCAGCTTCCAAATTCATCAATCTGCAATCTAGTTTTTAGTATACTATGTATATGTGCCGATTTTCAAATTCACGATATTGCTTAAATATCATTTATGTACAAGTGACTTCATTTCTAAAGAATAATTTAATCAGAATCTAGAAAAATCACATAAAGCTTTTAATCTTAAAGAATCTTTTATGTGGTATGTCAATAGGATGCACTACGCATTTTTTTTGTATTTCAAACACTGTATGAGCCAGAAGTCACAAACCAATAAGGTGTTTTTTAATGATGCCACCACACACAGATTAACCGAATGAATTGACCCACTAACGAGGCACTTCCCCTGAGAGGTGAGGGGCTATCAGTTATAGTATCAGGTCAACAAGTCACTCAAGCACAACCTGGCTACAGAAACAGGCTGTGAAGACCAAAATAGCAGACAGAAACATTCATTTTATGGAGCCCTTGAGTCAAGTATGGCTTTTTTAGAAAAGTGAGAGGATGGAGGGAAGACACAGTGAAAGAAGGAGGGAGGGTCAGAGCAAGAGCCACTCTGCAAAGGAGAAAAACAGCTGCTGAGCTTAGGAATTCTGGGAAAATCCAAAAGACAACAGCCCATTTTTCCATTTTGAGAAAGCTTGAGCAGATCCTATGAGACACACTGTAAACAGCATCAGATCAGCAAGGGAGAGAGAGTGTGAGATGGGAGAGAGAGATTACTTGTATACTTGATAGATATTATGTCTAAATTGGAGGCAAATAGAGAGATATTCTTCTTCCACTCCATTAGCTAAGGGCCTTGGGAGCGAGCAGTCATTTAAAAGCCATTGAGATTTGTAACAGATTCTTCAGGGGCTGAGATTTATGAAGTAGAAAGCAAAGGACAGAGTTGGGAAAATAAAGCTAAAACTTACATAGAGGGGTACATTTGTGCTACTTGCACGACGGTCATTTTATAAGCGGTGTATTTATCACTGAGCCATGGTTAATTTGTGATACAAACACAGATAAAGAGCAAGAGCAGGTGAACTCTATACACTTACAAAGTAGTTTTTCTAAGAGTTTATAATACGCCTTATTCTGTCTCATTCTCTGCATGCATTGCAGTGAATGCTAATTGTGTTTTACTTTAAAGAGTCCAAATCAGCAAAGGCTATGACATAAATCCTACAGAGCTGTTGTGTGATGACTGTTGTACAGTGACATCTGCATTAGTAGGACCAAGGATAATTAGAACTGATTTTAGACCACTGTTCTTACCTGTCAATGATGACGGGGTCTGATGGTGTCTCATTACGGTTTCCACAACTCTTTTTCTCACAACAACGGCTGTGTGCAAAAGAGAAAGAGGCGATATAAATTTGAAGTAAAGTTTAAATATAATGTAAAAGGTAAATTATGGCGCTCTGTGAAAATGTGCTTGTAATCTGGACATTATATGATACCAGAATGACATGACATGAAAACAATGCATGTACTGTAGTAAGCCAAAGCCAAAAGCAGAAAACAATAACAAGGAAGAGATAAAAAGACAAGACACCAGTGTAAGACATTACGGCACCAGATTTACTTGATACAAATGTGTACATCATTTCCACATGAAGAAAACCACAATGAGTAAAGAAGCAATATATTTGATTCGTGTGGAAATGATGTGCAGACTTTCATCATCACTTTCAACGTGTGTACTGCACAAACATGCATCATAAACACTATGGATAAAAAAATCACAGTTATAGAGGGACTCAAGAAACAAACACACACATACACACAGCAGACAGCACACACGCCAGCACCAAGCCCCTCTTGTCTGTAGACGCCCCTCCACCCCTCCCTCTTGCCCTGCGCTCCGCCCCTTCTGCATAACAAAAGTGCCCCCCACCCCTGGCCATCTGCCCCTCTGCTGTCCCCTCGACTCCCCCCACCTGCACTCCCTCTCTGTCAGACAGAGCCACTCCCCAGCTGTGCCGTTTGCCCTCAGCCACCCCCCCCAACCTCCCCCAGCCTGGCTCTGTTATTAGCCAGCTGTGAACCCCACTCGGGCATCTGCTGGCCGCACAATGGAGGCGAAGCCGATTTCGACTCCCCTTCTGCCCTCCCCAGTCGTGTCCCCGGGCCTGAGGTCACCGCACCACACGCCCCTGTGCCTCCCCCACCTAGTCTGTCTGCTATGATGGCAGTGCGCTTGCTGTCGATCTGTCCCTCAGTGGCCATGTCTTCGATCATGCAGGTGTCACTGTTTGCCCTGCTGCCTAGTTCGGCCTTAGTCAGGATTAGGGTAATTTCAGTAGCTAAAAGTGATGATGAAAAAATAACATGGGGTATTTCTCTATGGTCAAAAATTATAGTAATTTAGTGACTGATTTAACTGTAACTGATATAACTGTCAGTAACGAACGAACAGATGTGATTGTCAGTTTCCAATTTCAAATTAGTTTTAAATACTGTTTTAAATAATATAAATATAAAACAAGCCCCCTATAAAAATACATTAATGTCTTAATCTAAACTTAAATCAGACCTTAAAACACATAAATGAAATAATAAACTGTAAGTGCAACTGCAAATGTAAAAGTACATTGTCAGTTCTATTTATCAAGAGCACAATACAAATTTACTGAGCATGTACTTCACTAATAATGCACATGTTATGTCACCTTTCATTTTAACAGCACAACCATTTGGCATTGATGAGACCAAATGAGTCAGATACTTGTTACCATTAACCTCCTGAGACCCCAGAGTCCTCATATGAGGACATTACATTTCTGCTTCTCTGCACCCTGATACTTTTTAAAACGTTGACCCCTGGCCTCATATGAGGACATTGTTTTTTTGCCAAAACAACTTCCTGTACAAAGACAACGTTTAGTTTTTATACTTGTTAGGTCCTACTAATCACAAATAGCTAGGAGAAATTAAAATTGCACATTCTGTTAAAGTGTTATTACTAGTATAACAGTCTTGACACAATGTCCATTATTTCCGCAAATAATCTGAAAAGCCTATTTTTATAGAGGACCATCTAAGATCACAGGGGTTCATTCGTGATTTTCAATCTTGTACTTTGCACATGAAGACTCCTCGACTCATTTGATGATATCATGGGCTGTACAGGGTACAGGAGTAGGGCTGTCCTGAGTCCAGGCATGACTACAGCACCTCTCTAAGATTTCTTTTTAACTTTCCTAGTCTTAAAGTGCTCCGATCCAACTTTTTTGGTGCCCCAATAAAAAATAATGTTGATTATTATCCACTTATTGATTATTATTGCTGCACTAGGTTGTGATTCCTGTCTGTGCTGATGAATCTGTAAAACCTTAATATTGTCCAATTTTACTCACTAACATTATGGTGTCTGAGGTTAGACATATCCCATGTAAATTCATAAACTGGCTGACTGCTTGCATGTGTGTCTGCTTGTGTGTACTGTATGTGAGAGTGACCATTACCTGCACATGACTTCATGGGTAAGCAGGACACGGCACATTTCAGGATTTTTGTTTTGTCCCTCATATGAAATGGGCTACAAATAAGCAAACAAATGTGCAAAGAGAGGTCAGCTTCATGTCAACTAACAAAAGCTTCATATTACTTGAGAAGTTTTAAGTTGTCCCAGATTTTTACCTGTTTGGTGACAGAGTCAATAAGGCGAGCGTAAAGGTCTTGTTCAGTTCTCACACCTGTCAACACACACAAGCACAAGTTCGATCGCATTTGTTCATATACTGAAAATGAACACATAAACAACATTGAACCAGACTGAGTAACAGCCTGGCAGCTATTTACTTTTATATACTCTCTTACATTAGTGTAGGTATTTTCAATGAACAGGTAATTTAGGAAAACCAAAAATGACAAATTGCAAACAAACAAACATACAGGGCAAATTATAGTGGTCACATAGTTAGTTAGTTCAAATTCAAATTAAGCATCATTATAAACTTGTATAATGACAAAAGAATATTAAATTTAATCAATTAAAACTTGTTTTTGGTCTGTTTTTAGGACATATCCAACACTAAAGTTTAATTTTAGGTGTTAATTATGTAAAAAAAATCTTTTATTCTACTTATTGTAGAAGTCCACCAACATTGTATTACCCATTTCATCAGCTTCTCTTTTTTTCTTAAAAATGATGCTCATTAATGTATTCAGCAAATACCTTAGGTTAAAACAGCAAGGGCCACAGAAGAGCTGGAGGGGGGCTTATCTGGATAACGGAGGTGTGTGTGAATGTGTGTGCATTAGTGTATCTCAGAGTGGGCATCTTTCATCTACTCTCCCATGGGTCCTGTGGTGATGGCTGAGGAGAGGAAGTAAGGGCCCAGGGGAGCTCACATCTCCATGCGCCTCTTGTTTTTGTTGTGTACCTTCACTGGGAGGTTCACGCGTCATATGTCTCATTTGCCCATACAGCAGGCAAATAAGAACATACGTTTGAAACTAACAACGTTAAAACAAGATAAGCTATATCTTTTGTGATATCATCTCAATGTAGTGGTGCAAGACTGAGACATGTGTTGTGTTTGTTTGTTAATGCATGAATCAACTAAGTTCCTGCTCAGTGACTGACTGACCTTAACCAGACTGGTAAAGGAGTATCATTCGTTATGGGAATGCATTTATTACTCCTGTTTAAAACTACCTTGTGTCCTTTATGGTCCTCCACAGTCCTGCATGTGGTAAAAGCTAAATATTAACTTAATATTTTTACATTTTCATGCTCGCACTGTCAGAAGTAACACAGTGATGGACATACCATTACTGTATAGAAGCTGAAGCTTGTAATGGGTGCCATTGTTGGTTTTTTCTCCCGTCTGCTCCTTCGAAAAACAGGACACACAGACACAAACAGACACAAAACAAACATGATCTGGTGAAACAAATGTTCTTTACCATATATCCCTTATATCAACCCTAATGCCCAATACTAAAACATTACAAATGTGCATCTTATTCTACTGAGTGCACTGCATATCAGCGTGACCATGCTTGTTTAACATTTTTACATCATCACTTTAAGGAAGAATTTGAAACGAGAGCAGGTACTATATCAACACACAATGTAATAATGTACGATAGCAGCTTGGTTATTGAATTCCAATTGAACAGAAACAATGTCTCACACTAAAACAGGGAACAAAATGCACATGTAGTGTCTAGAGTATTTAGGTTCACATTTCTTTGCCTGGCTTATTAACACAGGGCTTATTTGCACACTCATGTCAGCTAATAAAGGTGTTTCGGCTTATATACAAAGCACTGTAATGATTTAGGAACACTTGTTCAAAGATCAAATGTAGTGCTGGATGTGCACAAAAGTCTGCATGTGTGTGAGTGAGGGAGATAAAGAGAGAGAGAGAAAGAGAGAGGGAGAGAGAGAGGGATCTACCAAAAAACCTAAAGGAAATGAGGCATGGTTGCCCTTGAAAGAGAAACTCCAGTCTTTCTTGAGGCCTATAAACCAACCCCCTTTCAGTTTCTCCTGCTTTTCCAACTTCTCTCTTGTTAACTGGCCTCCAGAGAATGCACCGAGGCCCAATACCCCAAGGAGGGATGAACAGAGAGAGAAGGGGGGAAAGAGAGAGAGAGAGAAAGAGAGAGAGTAAAAAAAGAAGCCTACAATGTTATTGCCCTACTCTTTACTAGAGAACTTCAAAATACAAGGACAATTTGCAACACACTTTTATACACATAGCGTACGCTGAAGAAATCAATTTTCATCATTCAATAGTACTGTTAAACGGCCTCTATTTCTCCACCTACCACTAGTCAAGTGAAACTGTTCCTGACAGCAATTGCTAATACTTGAATCTCATAAATTGGTTTTGTCTTCACTGACATCGAAGTATTCTACTTGGTTCATAAACCAATATTTATACAAACGTTTGTCTTTTTTCACATTATAAAAAACAATTACCTTTCAACTGACTTGAAGTCAAAGTCACTAATAAAGCAATCCCATAGTGCCATGTATCCGTTAACAGTCCTGCTGCAGAACTTCTTGTTGACATGCTGGTCTACTCTGTCTGTTCTTTGAGGTTGCACTGCTTCCATTCTTAACCACAAGCACTTACTCTTGGCTGAAGTTAAAAACCACAAGGCATGACCATAACGCCCCAACTTGAGTAACACCACACACATTCTCTCTCTGCCTCTATTTCCCTCTCTCACTCACACAGACAACTTCTTTGGCTTTCAATAATTCTTCAGCCTGCATTCCAAGCTCTTTATTAAGGTTTATTAAATTAGTTATTAATAATTTCTGCACAATTAAAAGAAGTCACTCGGAGTGGCTTGACACAAAGTGGTGAACTGTACAGGAACTTGTCGACTGGGATTTGTTTCTAGCGGTGCTAACAGGGATCAGGCATCATTAAAAATAGTGCAGAATAGAGGTAAACGTTTTCTTTGTGTATCACATTGCAGGTACCTGACCATCAATGGCTTTAAATTTTTTTTTTTTTTTTGTTCTCCAAGATGGTCCAAACAGCAACTGTACATTATCCGGAACTCGTTTATCATTGGTACAGTCTTCCCCTTTTTTATTCATTTTAGGATAAAATGCATTATGACACACTGACACACATAAACATACCTTTTCATGCTCCACAAAGTCAACGAAGGCTGTCCTTTCAATTTCCACTGGTTGTCCATGCCGATCATAGAGAGCCAACACAAAATGGAAGAAGTTGGACTTGCGCAGGTTGGAGGGGGGTTGTTTCTCAAAGTGGGCACGGGACAGGGCTACTCCACTGTGGATGAATAAATTGAATGTATTTAACAAACTTTGTACTGTAAAATTTTTCACATAAACTATAAATATAGTGAAATACAGTGCAATATAAATTCACTTTCATTACTTCCAGGTTTGGCAGGCATTTCTGAGAACTATAGCAATCCAATAAGGTATGAGGAAAACCAGTCCAACAGTTCAGCTTTATTTCAAACCATGAAATTAAAACAATATATACTCCACTGTATATTTGTCTATATTAAATGTTCCTAAATCTTTGTAGGGGCAGTACATGACACTGCCATTTTTTTAAATATTAGAAATATGTCCAGATAAAATATATAGATGCCATAGATGTAGATATAAATATTTAAAGTAAGCTGTTGTTAAATGTACAGTCCTGTACAAATGTGTAAATTAGTAAAACCACAAAGCTTGTGCTAATTTCATTAATACATACTTGTAGATGTGAAAGATAGGATTCAAACTGAGACTTGAAATGTGGCGTTTTATCACGTGTTAAACGTGTACAAAAAAGCTTTAGAAACTAGAGAGAAAGTAGAAACTAAATTCCTAGCGATGTCACTGGACACCTGTAGAATGCTTCCAATCAGCCGAGCGCTTCGTCCTTTCGGCTCCAAATTAAATAATAATAATAACAATAACTATATTATATTATACACATATACATACGATTACAATCAGACCACATTTAAATTGTGCCGGGAAGTTTTGATGTTTCTCACGCGCCTGATTCATAGCTGCTTAGGGTAACGTTAAAACTGATCGTTTGCCACTTTATAGAACTTTTCCAACGAAACTTTGCACATGGCAGTGATACACGTTCCAGGAAGGTTATTACCTGATAGCGGATTATGCCATGAGTTACGTTACAAGTGGAGGGGCAGTGAAAACTGTAGCTTAGTTAAATAGACAGTTTGGATTTGTCTAATTACGACAGTGAAAACCAGATCAACTGCCACTGACAGGATCACCGCCCTGCGTTTACTGATTTGGTTCTTTTTTATTTAATGGGCCGTGCTTTTATTCGCAGTGATAAATGAATGTATCATATGCGTTACATATAGATATGTTTGTGTGTATAGTTTTGACACTGTACGTCTTTATCAGTGATGGACCATGCGCTGAACATGCACAACAATGAAGCGGATGAGCCGCTTTTTACAGGCGATATTCTGGTCTCTGGGCTAAATCCCCAAAACACAGGAATTATGCATTACTAAACCTGTATTTTACATAATCTGTATTTTATATTACTGATTTTTACATCTCGGCTGCACTGTGTATATTAATTAATGCCGATGTAATTGAAGTGTCTGTAGATGCTTAAAATTCAATGAAGAAAACTAAATGTCTGACCATGGCACTGGACCTTTTTATCTAGTTCATATTTTTATTATTCTATCTTGATCCTTAAAATCAAAGCAAGGCACATGCAAAATATCCAGTGTAATCATCATTAATTATCTGAACAATTATTACTTTTATCATTGTTTTTATTTTGTTACTAATGTAGTCTGGTTTTAGTTTAATTTTTGGCAGCCCTGGAGTCTACTGTTCAGCGCTCGTTTTACATTAACAAAATTCTGCAGTGGTGTGAAAGTATTAGTTTACTGAATATTGCTAGAAGAGGCCCGCTTGGGCTGTATATGTGTTTAATGGGGCTCCTCTCGTGGCACTCAGGATTGTCCCACCGCTGCCACAGCCTCTCTGACATTTTTAACGTCACGGTCGGTGAATCTTCAGACCTGTTGATGGCTCATTTGGTAAGAGAGAGGAGGATGTGCTTAGGAGCCTTATAGCCACCAAACTGGAAGAAACTAGGTGTCAACCGCAGCCTGTCCAACAGCACGCAGCAGGCAAAGCACGCTGAACTCCGGTGACATTTAGGCAGTTATCTTGTAATGGAGTGATGGATCTGCATATTCCTCGTGCGACGTGCATGGCATGACACGAGTGTGTGTCTGTAACTATCTAGAACTGGACACGTTCATGGCTGGAACAAACCATCACGGAGGATTTGATTAGTTATGAAAGTAAACCGTGTGAAGTGTCCTACCTCTGTGCTGCTACGTTTGCATCAACAACACCGACATTCCGCACCCATGATCGGACCGAATCCATTTCTTCCTCGAAACTTCGCTCTTTCACACCGACAACTTCTCCAGCCAGATGCTCCTGGACTTCGAACATTTACAAACGCGCCGCGAAGACAAGATCCGCTCACCTGTGTGGCACTGGCACACGAGGAGCAACAAGAAATCCAAAAAAAGTGTCCAGAGATGGTGCTGACTCCCGAACACCAGGGCGTGTTTTAAAAACACATGGGGAGTCTTTTCAAATTTAAGTAGTTCTTTCTTTTACCTCTGTTTCAGGGTATTTCTATGGCTTTGAGAGCAGATTTATCCGGTTTGAGGACGCAAGCATTGTCTAAACTACAGTTAGGAAAGTGCGCTTTGTCTACTTGAAGAAGAAAAAACAACAATAACAAAAACAAAAAAACAAAAACAGAAAGATCTGCAGAAGAATCACTTGTTTCTACAGAAAGGGTCAACTTTCCTCCACAGATAGCTACACAACACGCTGATATTCTGCACTAAATAAAAAAAAACCTTAACCCACGCTCAGCATCCATCAACAAGCAGTCCGCAGAGTAAATGCTTACAGCGCTGGTGCCATAGTCTACGCTGAAAGGTGAGGATGCAGGGAATCACAAAGCGTTTAGGCACGAGTAAGGCTTTCCCCCCCAACCCGTATTCCGACAAGCCACGCCTCTCGTGCTGGGATTGGCTGCTACACGCTGGTCGTCGTTTCAGCTTTTTTTACCACCTATTTTCTGGAACGCTTGAGTGTATGCACCGCTCTCCAGTCCCAGCGCAGGAGGCAGCACTAGCCGGAAAACGGGTGGGGTGAAAACACGCGTTCGTCAATTGGAGAACGTAATGATGCTGCAAGAGATATGAATGAGCGAGCAGAGGAGGGCGGAGGAGGAGGAGCAGTTCAGACCTTCTTGGATGCAAAAAGTGAGGGCTTGTTTTGTTTTGTTGATATGGACACATAGTTACAAAGCACATCTCACATTAACACCTGCACAGTAACATCGCATGGTCAGACGCTTTATTTAGAAATATAGAGTTATTGATAAACTCATTAATTTTAGCACAAGGGTGACGGCATGGACGAAACGGCAACTTAGGACTGTTATGTTGCGTTCCGCACAAGAGCACTATAAGACTTCATTTGTTCAGGTGATGAGATTTAACAGGCCTAGGTGTTTTCTATAGACTACGGTGTTTTAAAGTGAGTAACCGTAAAGAGAGTAAAGAGAGAAAGTGTGTCTTAAAGCTAAAGGCCAGTCTGACAGACTGACAGCTGCGAGCGTGAGCACAGCAGGCAGGCAAAACAATGAGATTTCTCCAAACTTTTTTGCATTTCCGCTTTTTTCTCCTCGCGTTCTGAAAAGAGGAGGCCTTTCCATCTTCTCCCGCTCCTGGTCGGGGTCATTGTCTGTGCGTGGGGCTCAAACGTCTAAACAATGAGTGTGACCCCCCCTGCACACTCACACATATACACACCTCCACCCGGCTTCCACCAGCCATCTGCCAGTGCGCCACGGACTCAGCTGTTCGCCCGATTATGCAGACTGTCGCGGAATCCTCACACACAGGCCCACGAATCTTATCAGGCGACTCCAAGACTGGGTGCCCCGTCCAGATCAGGCCGGCGTAGCTCGAAGTTAAATCATTCGTTCAGTGTAATTTGCAATGCGGTCACAACCCCACTATTACGAAACGTTATCACATGATAGTATGACTACCAACCGCCCAATTCCAAGGAACTCCGATTAAACTTAATCAAGGGTGAGTTTAAATTTATTATGTGCCCAATACCCGTCAACTAAATAGATTTTATTCGTTTCTTATTAATAAAAAATAAAAAAAAAACTTTAGGCAACAAGTGTTTGAGAGAGAGCACACAAATACGCGCTTTATTACATAATTAGATAGATAGATAGATAGATAGATAGATAGATAGATAGATAGATAGATAGATAGATAGATAGATAGATAGATAGATAGATAGATAGATAGATAGATAGATAGATAGATAGATAGATAGATAGATAGATAGATTTAAAAAATGACGGGATTTAATAAAAGGTCTTGGCTGCAACACTTTTACCCCCAACGTATTTCTCTTTGGTCAAACCCAAAGTCTCAGATTGTGCCGTTGGGAGAATTTCACTTCATGTCTATTGTTGTCCATCTCCAGGTTCAGGGCAAAAGGCCACGCTCTGTTTGAGCATATGAACAAAGAACCATCGTGTGCCACCGCACACTTCTTCTCCACTCTCTTAGTCCCCTGGGGAATTAAGAGCCAGCGTTACAGCTTTGTGCGTGTTATTTGCTCTGCTCATATGTAGTCTGGCAAGCCCCGCCTCCAGCTCTAGGACTGGCTAGTTGTATTACGTTTCCTTCTTAGGATTGGTGAATAGTTCGGTCCTCGAAAAAAAGGCTGAGCGCATGCCTGTACTAACTACCGGGTTTTGGCGATGGAGGCAGTAACATCCTTAACACGAGTGTAACATCCCACAGACACAACAGGTGTAACCCACTCAAAAGCGGTGACATGTTTAAGAAATGCATTACATTAGTAATTAAGCTCCTGCTGTGAGTATAAAACACTATACACGGTGGATACGCTGATGCCGTCGTGTATATTTGTTAGTTGTGAGTCTTAGGGAAATGTCTTCTAGAAACCAGGAATCAGAACAAGCCCACCTGAATGAGTTGCGCATGGGTAGGGTACCTTTAGCAGATAGTGTCCATATGACCTGTTAGAAACAGTACTAGAAAGGAGTGTAAAGGCATGCCGACTCTTAACACAATATTAATTTGCGTTCTGCGCCATCTGCTGGTGAAGATCTGTAAATGAGGTGATTTAGTCTACAGCAGGGTTTCTCAAGCTCAATGAAGCACCCTCTAGTGGTCCCTAGGCCTGTGGTAAGGTGTACTGGACGTCATATATAACCGTATTAGTGTTATATTCAGTGCATTATTAAAAAGATGCTATTTTAATGTACACAAATAAAAGCATAGCAGAGTTTGAGACAGCTTGTTTGAGTTAGGCTGGACATATCATATTTTTTCTTTATTCAGAAACCCAGTGAATGAGTCTGAGTGTGATTTACTGTTTCAGATTAATCACAAAATCCACAAAACTGAGGAGACATCACAAGACCACTGCTCTTTTTGGAAAGTCAGAGAAGCTGTTTTTAGTTGGGCTTTGGGGTGAAAAAAGGTGAGGACCCCTTGTCTATAGGTTTTATGGCATGCAGCCACCGTATAGAAATGGCAACAACACTTAAGCAATCTAATGCCATCATAAAAAGTTTTAATATTTGTTGCAAACTTGTCCTGTTTGGTTTGACATAGTTACACAATGTTTACTCAAATTAAAGTAGGATACGCTAACATTTGTTAAATAAAACCAGTCATGGCCAATTATGTCTAGTGAGTTTAATAGTTAAAACTTTTAGAAATTCATGTAGAAATTACTAATACATTCAGATTTCAAGACAAACATGTAAAACTGGTCATAAGTATGATAATCAATTATAAAGCTTTCCCATTCACTTCTTTGATCTTTACCTTTTTTACCTAATGTATTTTTAAGAGAGATATTACCTTCATCGTCAAAGAATATTTGCACAAATAGTTGCACCTAGAAGGAATGAAACTTGGAGGAAGGTATGACACTGTTAAACAATGGAATGATTCAAGTTTCACGCTCCAGTGTGCACATGATGCACCCTATTATAAACACAAGTCTAAACATTTATATTTTAGCATAAAAGATAAGATGTTACAGTAGCTTACACACAAGAGAGACACATAGTACACAGAAGCTACAAAATAGTAAAGCAAAAATAGATAAAGAGTAAATAAAATACGTAAAACAAATCAAAAATAAAATAATAAAGGTATAGAATGCAATAATACTAAGTATTCAAGCGCTAATGCACTATTGTGTTAATACAGTTAATAAAACAACTATTGTTTCTGTGATAATGTCACCACTTGGGCTCAGGAATACCTTTAACAAACCGTTATCAATAAGCACTGCATTCAAATCTGCAGATTAAGACTGAACTACACACTGTCAAAGTCAGATAACAACCAGAAACACTGCGGACCTATCTGGGCTCTAGTCGATCTGGACAAGACCTTTCAGATTGTTTATGGAAAGTATAGACATATATTTGAATGGATGTATATGTACATAATAAAATCATTTGCCTTTGGATTTCACAGATTAAAATTTTGTATCTAACAATTTAAATTGTACTTAAACAATTCACATGTAGTAAAAGACAATATTCTCAGATTTTCAAAGGGGTTTTAATAAAACTTATTTTAACCATTTACAAATACAGCAATTTGTTTTTTCTACACAATAACAAAGACATGACCAATGGTATACACAGCAGGTGGCTGGCTTGGCTAGGCAGGAATTGTCCACTTTTGAGCTTTGATAAATTCTTTGTTGCATTGGTAGTATATCTGGGATAATCATCTTGCTGTAGGATCATGGGTTGTAAGTATTTTAACAAACAGTGTGTGTTTATGGTTATGTATCCCTTAGTATTATTTAGCAAGCTGTTTAAAAGGAAACGAATTATTTTCTAGCTCTGCATCAATTCTCACAGCAACTATCACCTTTGAAGATCTTCAGCTTACCAGTCACTCATCACTGGCATCAGATTACATTGCCTTATTATAAGGCTGGATGAACAATGCATGTATGATTTATCGACCTGGAGGACAAAGAGACCTAAAGATTTTTCACATCTATGCAAACACTTATAGATATATAGATTCATATAACTTACCAAAGCATACAATGCTGCCTGTTCCAGATCTCCTGCTGTCCAAAAAGGATTACACTTGGCCTGCAGTGTAGGGTTGTTTGGGCATTACTGCTAACGGAATTCTACTAGGAACCTGCGGAAGGGCGTAACGTTTCACACTCTGGGACAGGGACATAAGCTTAAACAAAGAATGAAAACTGATAATGGTTTAATATACTGCTTTTTACAAAATGACAACTCTGATCTCACGTTTAAGCAGTTGCAACAATCGAAAAATTAACAATGTAAGTATGAATATGCAAGAAAATGGCAAAAAGGCGCCAGGACATGTTGCACACCAATGTGCAAGCAGGCTCTGAGGAGATGGAGAAAGGGGGTAACAAACATTTGCAGGTTTTTTAATCCATCTCAATGTACCTACACTCTTTATCTATTTTTTCAGCTCCACTGACCATATAGGTGCACCTTGTAGTTCTACAATTAAAGACTGTAGTCCATCTGTTTCTCTGTATGCTTTATTACCCTCTTCGCCAAGTCAGGCACCGCCCATAAAGCAGGTATTATGTAGGTGGTGGATCATTGTCAGCACTGCAGTGACAATGAAGTGGTGATGCTATGTTAGTCTGTGTTGTGCTGGGGTGAGTTTCAGAATTTGTTAAATAGCGATTGCTATCTCTTTCATATAAACAGCTCAGGCCTGAGTGGGAAGGCATGCCATGATGAAATATTAGGCTAAAAAATTTCTTACCAACAAAACAGTTGGCAAAGGCTCAACACAGCCATGCTCTACCCTGCCCCCATGATAAGCTGATGTTGAGCTAACACTGAAGCAGGATAGGTTAGTGAAAGATATTGCAAACAGCGTTGAAACAAACAGAGTAACAGCCAAAGAGCTGCAGGACAAAGACAGAAAGAGACAGAAGGCTGAAGTCTAATTGGTTTAGCTAATTCTATATTTAGTATAATAACTCACCAAGTCATCAAGTTAATAATAAATTAGCAATAAGACTGGATAGGATATTGGAATCAGTCCGATACTTACACTATAGCTAGGGTAATTGGAAAAATTATGCAAGGTCACAAAAATAAAGATCCATATGTAAACAATACATTTCAGTGGATTTTAGCATGAACAGCAGGTAGCTAGTAACCCTGCTAACCAGTACAATTCAATGCACAAGCAATCTTGACAATTTTATTTTGGTTTGCGTGAATTACCTTGCACAGCCTGGATCTAGTTGTGGGAAAGTTCAAGATGTGAAGCCAGCCCTGGCTTTAATTAAAGACATTTAAAAACAAGACTTACGGAATGATTTAGGAACGCTTACTGCAGTCTAGATCCCATATTGCATATGTCTCGAGGAAGTGATTCAGAATATGTATTTTAACAAGAAATCATGATGTGAGCTCATTTGGAACACCCACAAGTAGAACTGGTCTTTATTAAGTCTAAGGATTTATAACATTCTATTAATGAATTAATTTGGCTTATAAAACTAATCGATAATAGGTTTCCCTGTTTACGTAAAACAAACGGGGAGATTTATGCTTCATGAGTACTCTTGTTTTGTTCATGTTTTGCCTCAAAGGAGGGCAGGGCAGTGCAATCCACTGCTCATTCAGATGGCAGTAAAGATAGTGAGCACTTTAAGATTTCGGTCAACATGAGCAAAGATCACCTGGTCGCACAGCTTGTTAAGAAAATACAACTGCATTTCCTGAAAAAAAACCCATCTCAGTTAGAATGCTGAGGAATTTCTACAGGTGCATAAAAAGTATTCTCACCAACCCCATCACAGCTTGGTTTGTAAACTGCTCCTCAATCCCAAAACTTGCCTTCTTACCATTTGAGAACACCTAGCACTCCTGGTCAGGGAAAAAACTCATCCCCATCACAGCCTCTTCACACTTCTCCCATCTGGCAGACAATACAAGAGTGTGAAATAAAGAACCACTAGATTACAGAACGGTTTCGAACTCCAGACCATCAGGACTCTAAACACCTATTTGTGCTTCCCTGACATAAGCATTTGGCTTATTATTACTAGAACATTACAGATTCCTCACACCTTTGTATAGATACACAGGTACAGGGGTTGGACAATGAAACTGAAACACCTGGTTTTAGACCACAATCATTTATTAGGATGGTGTAGGGCCTCCTTTTGCGGCCAGTACAGTGTCATTAGGGCAGCCGTGGTTTTATGTTTTTTGGATACAATCCGGGTTAGCACCCGAACATCCCTTTCAGACAGCTTCCTCTTGCGTCCACAGTTAATCCTGTTGGATGCGGTTCGTCCTTCTTGGTGGTATGCTGACATTACCCTGGATACCGTGGCTCTTGATACATCACAAAGACTTGCTGTCTTGGTCACAGATGCGCCAGCAAGACGTGCACCAACAGTTTGTCCTCATTTGAACGCTGGTATGTCACCCATAATGCTGTGTGCATTGCAATATTTTGAGTAAAACTGTGCTCTTACCTGCTAACTGAACCTTCACACTCTGCTCTTACTGGTGCAATGTGCAATTAATGAAGACTGGCCACCAGGCTGGTCCAATTTAGCCATGAGACCTCCCACACTAAAATGACAGGTGTTTCAGTTTCATTGTCCAACCCCTGTATATTCAAAGTAACATGTCTGTATGGCTGAACTGTATTATACATGATGTATTATATATGCTACATATACACATATAGTTTTTAAGATACCTGGCATTGTACTTAGAGGTTTTTGCACGTTTTCATTTAGCACTCACACTGCACACTGAACTTTATTTTAATTTTTTACTGAACATGTTTTACTGAACATTTTGTAAATGTAAAGCCAGAGATAGAAGTTGCACAGTTCATGCTGGTCATGCTCTAACCCTTTATCAGTGGTCACAGGACGCTGTTGGTTGAATAGTTTTGGTTGGTGGACTATTTTTAGTTCAGCAGTGACATTGAGGCGTTTAAAACCTCCAGCAGAACTTCTGTGTCTCACACACTAACACACCACCACCATGTCAGTGTCACAGCACTGCTGAGAATGGTCCACCTACTGCCGTATGCCGTGCCTAATGAAGTAGCCATAAGTCTATATGGCAACAATCTATGCTTCAAGTCAGCCCTACTCTTCTGCACCCAAACGCAGCTTAGTCATGCAACAAATAAAAACTAGTGGGAATGCTTTAGTGAGACTAATCTAGGTCAACCCTAGTTTCCCACTGTGTAGAGAAAATAGACACAACACATCAAAAATGAAATGGAATGATTTAAAATACTAAACAAACAATTCATAAAACTTACAACAATCCATATCATGTAACATAACATCCAACGCCTTTAAATATTTTAAATATTATTATGCCTTGTTACACTATATATAAATGTCATTTAAACTGTAAAAAAATGTGCCTAACTTACTAGGCCCTGTATTTAATACAGACAGCTTTGTTAAAATTTTAGAAAAGCGATCCAATTGGCTCAAACGCACAAAACCCTTATCCTTTAATACAGGATTCTGGAATGGCACAATGCAGAAGACAATCAGTTTAAACTGGTTTGTTGGTCCAGAGAAGAACATATCCCTCTAGGTGTTGGCCAGACCACTGACATGGTGGATGAAGCTGCTGTTCAGGATAATTGATCCTGATAACAGACAGATTGGCGTTTGGTCGTCACTTTTTGTATTTCCAAGTCATGGAAGAAAGCCTTAACCTGCAAGCAAGAAAAAAAAATTTCTAAAAATCTTGTTGTAATTCAAGTTTACAGGTACTCTGTCGATATATAGTATACTATACAGACAGAGAAAGACAGACAGACAGACAGACATATACTGTACCTCTTTAATAAGCTTGGTTTGAACCTCAGGATCTTTTTCGAACTCCACACCTGCATCCAGTACCAATATAGGAATATCCTTTAAGTGATCAAAATGAATCCTAAAGGAGGGGTGAGAGGATATAAAATAAATAAATAAATACATTTTAACAAGTTATTAAGTTATAATTACCTGCTATAAAACCAAATACACGGCACTAAAACTTCTTGTGGTACTTCTATCATGTTGCCTACCATCACATGCTAACCAACATACTGATATCGTATAAAGTAAAAACACCTTTGATTTGCTTGTTTAAATTTTGCACTGGAGCTTTGAGGTTTGTGTAGCGCCTGTCTCTAATGTAACCCTACAGTCCTCATAAATTAATACACTTTTAACAAGTACACACAGTACATCACAATTTTTGCCACTCCTATAAATTCTTCTTCTAGAAAATGTTTGAAATATGAGGCGACATGAGAGACCAAATTCCCTTATATATGCATCAACATTATGTGGGAGAATTACAGAATGCAAAAAGGAAACAGAGACAAGAGTGAACTGGCCTTCCCAAACCAGCCAATGAAAAAGAAAAAAAAAAAAAAACACTACTTAACTACCTATTTTGGGTGCCCAGTGAATTTCTACAAGTTGCACAAAACTTTAAGCACCATGCGCAGTCTGATCTTATTAGTGTTTAGGTCAGAAACTTAAAAAAAAAAAAAACACAGGTGAAAAACTGTATTCAATAAGATGTATACCTCCAAACCAGCATTTTAGATTTGTAATCTGTCATCTGTAAGGGTTGATAAAGTAATACTTCATTGGGGTGGAAGCTAAGAAAAAATTATTTTATCTACTCATAAATCAAGGTGACTGAAAATCACAAGACACATCTGATCATTTTAAACCTTGTTGCCAAAAAAGCTGGAACAGTGGCATGGCTGAATCTTACAACATGGCAATGATCCAAAACAAATCCATATAAAACGCTTCAATAACCAACCATTTCACTCGACTTAAACCAAATTTAAAACCTGTGGCTGGTGAGCTGAAGATGACAGTCCAAAGAAAGGTCCAATCACCTCATAGGATCTGAACAGATTGTGAACTAAGGAGGGGTCTCAGATTTGTAGTATTGGTTTCTCCATCTGTTTTGAGAGCTGACTCATTGATGCAGTGTTGGCAGAGGAGGTTGGACAAAATCAAAGACAACAGTATGGACAATGTGACGTAGTTTTGAAGATTTTTAAAGATATCAATATGAAATTAGGTGCATTTTAGGCATGCAGTAACCCTCCATTTCAATAGGCTAAAGGGGAAAAGTGGATAAAGCCCCAATTCATTATATTAACATAAATTAGCATGTAATAAATCATATACAAACTCACTTTGTAGATTTGTTTATGAGCCAGTTTTCATGCTGCATATGCAGTGCATCAAGGTAGTCCAACTGTAGCCCCTGTTCTTCCATCCTACCTCGGCGGCCCAGTCTCTCCATGCAGGTCTATTGGACACGTAATTTAAAGTCAATGTAAATAGAAGAAAACCAGCTGTTCCAAAACAAAAATGAATTTCAGCAGAATCTGTCGATTTTGCACAAACAGAAAAAAAAGGAATACATTTTATTAAATGAAAATTGTGTTCCCTATAGCTTCTGAAACATGAGTTATTCTATACCGGAACAGGACAAGAAAGAAACGTGCAAATTTTTGCATAAGTGAGAGTAACAGCACACCTGTGGAGAAGCTCTGAGGTAGATGATCCCTTCCAGGTGTACCTTAGGGCCAAACTGCTCAACAAGAAAGGAGTGCCAGTCCTGATACACAGCCCACTCTGTTGAATTTATAGCACCGAGCTCAAATAAATTCTGAGCAAAAATATACCTAAAAAGCAAAATAAAAATGACAATCAGTGATTTCTTATTCAGACCTTGAAAACCTTGGCAATTAAAAGATAAGATGAATACATGGAGATGTTTTAAAGCAGGTGCCGGCTCTTCAGGACTGGAACAGTTATGTTATACATCAATCATAAAAAGGTGTCTAAGTATATAGTTAGCTTTTGGGTTAACTAACTGTAAATATCCTATGTAAACTTCAAAAGTAACAAAAAAAAAAAAAAAAAATCATTTGATAGCCATATTCATGATACTGAACTTTGCCATTACTGATAATTTCTAATTTAAGTATTTATTAATATGGATCTATCTACAATGAAACAAAGTATATAAAGAAGAGTTAAATGTATAAATGTAATGTATACATGTATAATGTATAGTAAATTTGCCATCCAAGTTTTATTCCTATTTAAGAGCCTGCAAATATCGGGTATCAGTAATCTCTTGTATGTCTTAATCTGGAATCCTAGCATATCCTGAGTTGCAAGTTTGGTGGTCTGCATCCTGTTGTACAAGGGGATGGTAAACAATCAGACTTTCTGATAAACTTAAGCACCATCTGCACCTTTCAACAGTAGTGGACAACTGTGAAAGACTCTCCTGTATTTTTCTTAACTAATATATCATAAAATAAATTAATGCGCTGTGAGCATTGTAACAAGACCCCAGATTTTCTCAGGCCATTAAACTATTTAGGACATTCACAAAATCCAACAAAGGTAAGCAACTCTGGAACAATATGCAATCCTAATGGATAATGTATCCCATTCACCATGATCCATTAAACGTCTACCAATGTGTTAAAAATAATCTAAACTACGTATCATAATACAATATTTTATTTTTATCATGCAGATCAGAACACTGGACTCCGCCTGCCATGTGTAATCACCTGTCGCTATAGATGGAGCGCTCATACACCTGTACGGCGGTATCTCTACATTGCATTAATTTTGCAGGGGGTGGCTGAAGCTGGGTGCGCATGCGACTCATGCAAGAAAATGTCTGGAAGGTGTAGGACCAGCGCTTCGGGTCCTGATACATCATCTGCAACAGGTTGCTGGTCGTTTGCTGGGGAGACAGCATTGGCTGAAGAAATAAACAGGAGTAATAGAAAGGTAAAAATATAGAATTTGGAATGAAAAAGCATTAACTTGCACAATTTCATGGTTCAGTGATCAAACACTCTGTCTTAACTCATAAAATAATAAGTTATTGAAGCCAGTGTAATTTACAATCCCAGTGAGACATTAATAGTATAACTGCTTTAATTCTGATGTGTAACATGATGTGTAACAGGAACTGAATGAGACCCAAGTACAACAGGTGTACTGGAAGGTGAACCTGGCAAAAGAAAAATGACTGATTTTTTTTATTTTTTAAAGGTGGTCAATCTTTATGGCACATTTCCATGAAAACCATGTGAAAAAAATGTATCTTCATTTTAACAATATTGGGCAATGGAGGAAATAACTACACTGCTCAAAAAAATTAAAGGAACACTTTTTAAATCAGAGTAAAGCGTCATCTCAATTTCTGGGATATTGATCTGGTTAGTTAAGTAGCAGGGGGGGTTATTGATCAGTTTCTGGTGCTTTGGTGTTAATGAAATTAACAACAGGAGCATTAGAGGAGCAACAATGAGATAACCCCCAAAACAGGAATGGTGTAAAAGGTGGTTCCTCCTCATTGTTTCTGACTGATCCTTCATTAGTTTTGCAGTTAGCTTGGGTCAGCATCACTACTAGTACCATTACGCGGTACTTGGACCCTACAGATTGTAATGGTAGTCCAACTCAGAAGGGCACACAAATATGTGCCTTTTTTTGCTGTATCTCCCAGCACAGTCTTTTGAGTACGGTGGAGATTCCAGGAGACAGGCACTCACTCTAAGTGAGCTGGACAAAGCTGTAAAAAGGTCCTTAACTCCTCAGCAGGACTGCTACCTGCTCCTTTGTGCAAGGAGGAACAGCCCTACAAAATTAACTGCAGCAGGCCACTCACAGGCAGCTCGATTGGCATTTGCCAAAGAACACAGGAATTGCCAGATCCGACACTGGCTCTCTGTGCTTTTCACAGATGAGAGCGGGTTTTCACTGAGCACATGTAACAGACGTGACAGGGTCTGGAGACACCGTGGAGAGCATTATACCGCGTGCAAAAACATTTACCATGACCGGTTTGGTAGTGGGTCAGTAATGCTCTGAGGAAGCATATCCCTGGGAGGACGCACAGACCTCTACAGGCTAGACAGCAGCCCCCTGACTGATATTAGGTATCAGGATGAAATCCTTGCACCCATTTTCAGACCCTACGCTGGTGCAGTGGGTCCTGGGTTCCTCCTGGTGCACGACAGTGCCTGGCCTCATGTGGCAGCAGTTATTGGAGGATGAAGGAATTGATACCATTGACTGGGCCCCCGCTTGCCTGACCTAAATCCTACAGAATACCTCTGCGACATTATGTTTCGGTCCATCCGACGCCACTAGGTTGCAGTTCAGACTGTCCAGGAGCTCACTGATGCCCTGGTCCAGATCTAGGAGATCCCCAAGGACACCATCCGCTGTCTCATTAGGAGCATGCCTCGACGTTGTCAGGCATGCATAAAAGCATGCAGAGGCCATACAAACTGCTGAGTACCATTTTAAGTTGCTGCAGTGGAATTGAGGTTAAATGGACTAACCTGCTGCATCATTTCTTGTCTTGATTTTCAGGGTGTCTTTGAATTCAACCCCCTGTAAGGTTGATCATTGTCATTGCCATCAAATGATGTGGCATCCTTTCATTCCTAACACGTTACCCAGTCCGGACAAGGAAAGATATTCTGCATGATTTTTTTCCCCATTGAGATCCGATGTGTTCTCAAAGTGTTCCTTTAAGTTTTTTTTAGCACTGTATATAAATAACTTTAGAAATTTCTTTCTAATTCTAGTGTCTAGTCAATCTTACTTGTGAGGTTGCCTCCTCGACATTTTGCCACTTGCTGACAGGTTCAGGTGTGACTTCCCAGTTTTGTCCTGCATTCTGCAACAACTTTGCAAAAGTCGACTTCCCAACCGCTGTTTTTTTTTTTTTTTTTTTTAAAACAAAAAAGGTACAGTTTGACAATGAAGCCAAAAAATAAATAATATGAAGTGGTACTTAATGCTCAGTACATGAACACATACACTAGTCATATCATGCAAAGCTCCTTGGTAATGTATACTTTGGCAAAAAAATAAATAAATCTGAAATGTACCTACCTATGTTACCTTCGATAGAGACCCTCTTAACATGACTGACTCCATCCATTCTGTGAGTCAAATGACACTGGGACGAGCTTGAAAGGAAACGTCTAATCAGTAGTGTCACAGTTACACTGTTTAACCGCATAGTTACGCCGCAGACTGTTATAGTCGTCGCCTTAATCACCCACAAAACAGAAAGGCCGACTAAACAGGAGGCATGTTCAAGTAAACCGTAAGACTCTTAAATATGCTCATAACTGAGACATCAAATTAGAAGTCTCCGTTTTAGCAGTCGCCGAGTACGTCTTAACCAGAGTTGGATCTAAATGACTAAAGAAACAGAGCTGCCAAAAGTATCGAAATCCGAGTATTTAGGATGCAACTGAGCTCCTACGTTTTTACTTTATATCCAGTGTCTGTTTACAACACACCCTTTCATATAGCACAGCAGAAGTCGCATGCACTTCTTCATGGAGGATCACGTGTGCAGCACTACCGACACTGTCCAATCGCTTACCAGCCTACAGTCCAAGGCCCCCTTGTGTCCGCCTGATTAAAAATCTTACCAGCTCAGGCGCAGTCTAAATACACCGGCTAAACTAGTTCAAAACGTTACGTTATTGGTGGAAATAATAAAAAAAATAATTCAAATTATTATAATCAGATTTATGTAATTTTTAGGCTTACAATATATGAATAAAAACTCGTTGTTTTAGCATGACTGTAGCTTCAAAGCCAAACTAATAAGATTTTTTTTTTTTTAATACACAAAATTCACTGCCTGGCCAAAAAAAGGTCACACACAATATTTCGTTGGACCGCCTTTAGCTTTGATCACGGCAAACATTTGCTGTGGCCTCGTTTGCACAAGCTTCTGCAATGTCACAACATTTATTTCTGTCTAGAGTTGCATTAATTTTTCCCCAAGGTCTTGTATTGATGATGGGAGATTTAGACCACTGCGTAAAGTCTTCCCCAGCACATCCCAAAGATTCTCAATGGGGTTCAGGTCTGGACTCTGTGGTGGCCAATCCATGTGTGAAAATGATCTCTCATGCTTCCTGAACCACTCTTTCACAATTTGAGCCCGATGAATCCTGGCATTGGAATATGCCTGTGCCATCAGGGAAGAAAAAATCCATTTATGGAATGTCCAGGTCATTCAGTATATTCAGGTAGCCCGCTGAGCTAATTATTTGGGCACATAAGGTTGCTGAACCTAGACCTGACCAACTGCAGCAACCCCAGATCATACCACTGCCTCCACAGGCTTGTACGGTAGGCGCTAGGCATGATGGGTGCATCACTCCAGCCGCCTCTCTTCTTACCCGGATGCACCCATCACTCTGGAACAGGGTATATTCGGACTCATCAGAGCACATGACCTTTTTCCATTTCCCCAGAGTCCAATCTTTATGCTCCCTAGCAAATCGAAGCCGGTGTTCTTAGAATAATAATAATTTGGCACTTCTGAAACAGATTAACATCTTTTCCACGACCACGGGAAGGGTCCTTCGACAGACATGGTCGTTTAACAAATGCGAAGCTACTCACTTAGGGTTAAAAAGAACTTGTTGCCAGCTGAAACATAATCACCCATGCAGTGATTATCCAATGGGAGGCTCTTACCTATTTGCTTAGTTACACCCAGGTGGTGACCTGTTTTGACCAAGCTGTTTATAATATGTTATAAAGTGCAGCAGTAACTACTGTATATAAAATACAGTGGGTAATGTATTCTTAGCAAACAGGAGACCGGGCCGAGTGTATGGATTGGAACATACACTGTAGTACCATACTATACATGAAATGTTGTTGTTTCATTTCTTTCACAATGCATTAACTTCGTAACCGCTACCCGGAGTCAGGCACGTACAGATGAACCCCTAAGCTATGAACGGCTGTGGTTGCACCGATGCAGTTGCGACCAGGGTGTAGGATACGGGAAGCCGTATGATATGGCGTCACATCCGATGCTTCAAATACACATCCGGTCTTCAAAATAAAAGTACCGGAGAGAGTGAGCGCGTTCAGACGCTCAGTATGCCACGCCGCAGACCCAGAAATGACTCACATTCAGTGCCCATGTGTCAGCAAACACGGTTTCGCTGTGACAACATGTTGTTTATAAACAGTTCCCTTTTTCTGACCTTATAAATCCGGAGTTTGGCGCCTCGTCCATTCAATCCAGTCACGACCAAGCTTTGCAGTTACGTTAAAAAATAACATAACCATGTTCGCACTGAACGGGGACGCGGGGGCAAAATAGTAATAGATGAAATTTTATGTAAATAAACCTTTATAAATGTCTTTCTGAAGTAACTTGTAACATTATTACTACTTGCTAATAATTCCTAGAGTTAGAATCAGGTGCACCACATAGTGAAATCCAAGAAAGAAGTCACAACCAAACGTTGAAGTTACGTTAAAAATAACATTGAAGCCACGTGTTCGCACTGAACGGGGTGCGGGGGGTAAATGGCAATGGTCAAACGGTCTTGTAATGTCATTTTTAATTTTGAAGGTTTTATGATTAATCTGAAAGAGCAAACCAACCTCTGACTCTACTAACTGGGTGTTTGGTTTAAAAACTAATTACCTGAAATGTAATAAATTATATGTCCACATTTCAACAAGGAAGCTGTGAACCCCGATCAGTGGCAAGCTAGCGACTCTGTGATCTCGAACTAAGGATGTTTAATTAGTTTGCCCACTACAAACTACTGCCCCCCATGACCACAGGCCTACGGACCACTAGAGGGTGCTTTATTACAGAAGCCCTGATATAATCACTGTTTTACACTTTTGCACAACGCCCTTCAGCCAGGTCCCTGTGTAGTCAATAGGAGAGCAGTAGGTGTGTCTGACGGTTCCAGTCACTCCCCGAACAACTACTTTTATCGAAAGCGCCGCACATGCGTGTGTGAAGGCAGATTACCGCACGCATGCGCGGTGTGTGATATATTGAGTTCGCCCTACGTCAGATAGGGTTGTGTTTGCCTGCTTACCCATGCCGCTGGGTTGGGTTGTCGGGTTCCTCCACATATATTCACTTTTAGCAGTACAAGTATTCATTAAATAAGTATATTCATTAAATTTGCATGCAGTATTTGCAGCTACATCATGACTTCAGCATGGCTTCCAAATCAATCTGTTGGGCAGCAATCAAACATTTGTGTGAGGAAAGAGAAGAAATGCTTTGAAGTTAAGATTACCAGCCAAGTCAGCACAAATGGGCTGAGCACTGAATTGCTGCTTATGCATAAGCACTGCTTATGGAGCAGTGCTGTAACAGCCCATGTCTCAACAAATTGCGGTCAATTAAAAGGAATGAAATATTAGGAGGACATCCCCTTCTTCCACATTGTTTTTGAAAAAAAAAAAAGATTAAGTGGCAAAAGATACATACAAGTGCAAGAAAGCAATGTATTGTTTATTTAACAATTCTGAGTAAAAAAAAAAAGTACACTTTTGTAGACTTAAGGCACAAAGTTAAGCTCATATTAGTTTAAGATGGAAAACAAGATATTAAAAATACAAACACTAGATTATAAGAAAATGCTTATGTCTTATATCAGGATTTAGCTGACTACTGAAACTTAATTATAGCCTAGAGCTCTTCTTTATTTTAAAAAGCTGTAACAGTGGTATTACAATTCTGGTGACATGAGAAACTGGCCCGTTATACTGGTAGTATAAATAGTATAAACCAGAACAAACAGTTGAACACCATGTAATTAAAGAGAAAGAGAAAACATCACTATTATAAAAGATATAAACAGGTACCAGAGCCCCAAAGTATATTATGTTAAACTTACTCAACTCTTTTTAACCTCAAACACTTTCATATTTACTCAATAATTAAGTTGCGAAGTATGCTACTTTAACAGCACAAAGAACACTGTAAACATTTCAAATGTTACAGTTATGTGATGTTCATGCAAATGAAGCTGAATACTAACATGGTAAAATGTTCAATAGACTAAAGTATATAATTGATCTGTCAAAAACTGCAAATACAGTACAGATACAGGCAGAGCGATTCAAATAGCCAAAAAAATAAACACATCTGATATCATCCTGAAGGAGAAACTGTATCCTATATTGCATTTATTTTGTTGCATGGATATACAATAGTTCTATATTTTGGTTCTGCAAAAATCTATCACAGTGTGCCAGCACAAGCTATTGGTAATAATCAATGCAAGGTAAAATAAGATTTACTCAAATGCAAGTAAAATACAAAGACTACAAATGAAATCTGAACAAAAATACCGTGACTGTATAACATTCTAATATTCAAGGCAACAAAACTGACCTACGATCACAAATTCATTTTCAGTTTAAAATAAATGTTTGACAACTGAGTCTTTTACAGCTATACAGTAATCTATACTCACAGTGAATTGTGTACTCACAGTTTCTGTTTTTGACTTCAAACTTCATTAAAAATTTAAAAACTTCAACATTACAACAAAAGGCTTACTTTGCATTTCAGCTTGTAGAAAAATTCTTAAATGTATTACAAAATTTCTGATCCGAAGTCCACTTAAAACATTGATGCATTTCTAATCCTCCTTCCACACCTGGTCCTATTATGTTCATAAGGCCACAATAATAAAAGACCAACAAAAGCAGAAAATCTACAATCAGTACAGTAAAGACATGTAAACGTAAGTAAAATTGGTATGTAGGGAAAATAGTCTGAATAACTAATAACCATACTCTTTTTTTTGCCCAAAACAGTCATGTACTGAAAAGAAACTGACATTCCTAAAATGTTTTGATTTCTAGCATTAAAATATCCTCTGAGCTTTTAAAGAACTCAGTGATGATGATAAAAGACAATAAAAGCACAATAATAAAACCATAATAAAAGGAGCTTGGAGGCACCAACAGATCATTCAGTTATAAATATCTTTTATCTGTCCTTTGTGCCCAGTTTGTCAATGAGGTCCTGCAGGGGAGCCAGCTCTCTGCGGTCAATCAGGTTGAATTCCTGAGTAAACAAACAGAAAGAGAAAATAAGAAATGAATAGGCAAGGGTTGTGTTAAATATACTTGATATGTACTTGATCTACTTCATATATCAGATGTATCATTTAGTCCTCTGTTAGCTATGTAGCTCAGAAATTCACCTTAAAGTGAAAGGAAAAGGGGATTTCTAAAATTCTTGCCATTGATCAAAGCACTGAAATAAATCTCAGGGCCCTTTTATTTTATCATATGTCCCGTGCCGTCTATATATATTTAACACAATTTTAATCCTCTGTATGTCTTGCACAAATTGAAGTATTGACAATAAAACTACTTGACTAAACTGCATGTTATTTTTCTGGGAGCCATGAACAGCAAAATGTGTTGCTGACATCTTGGCAAACTTAGTATGTAAGAATTAAGTTTTTTTTAACACAAACTTGTAGATGCAGCATCAGAGATTAATGTGATTTGTTTAAAAAAGGTCAGAATCTGTACCAATCACTAAACAATATGCTTTATTATTAGTACGTTTTCCTTACATTGGTCCCTTCATGTCTGTGAACCCTTTTGAAATATATATATTTCTGCATAAATATAACCAAAACGTAATCAGATTTTCATAAAAGTCCTAAAAGTTGATAAAAGTAGATTCCTCACCAGTAGTAGTCAACTAACAAAAATCTCCAAGAGTAAGGTGTGTAATTGACTGCGAGGACACGAAGGACCCCAGAAGCAACTAAACCTAGGCAACTTAAAGGCCCTCTCAGCGTTGTTAAAGTTAACCTTCATGAATCTACCATCAGCATACCAAAAGAAGAAGAAGAACAACAACAACTACAGGATGCAGAGCAGTGTTGCAGTAAAAAAGCCACTAGTTTTCAAAAAAAAAATAAACACTGACACCCATCTGCAGTTTGCTTGTTAAAGGTTATGAGGATAATTCAGAATGCTACTGGAAAAATCGGGCAGTGTGTTTGTGCACACAAAAATGTACAGTCTCATTTGTTCAGTTGTCTTTATTCTATTTCATGGCTCATGAAAAAATCATATACATGCAGAAATCTAGAAATTTCTGAGGGTTTCAGTAACTTTTAAGCACCAAGGTACCTACACACATATTAACCATCATTAACACAACATCAAAACATGAGTTTACCTCATTATCTCAACAACATTGGCAGCTTCACGCTTTATGATGATCATTGAGCTGCCTGTACTGCCTTACTAACATCTGACTGACTGTTAGATGAATAAAACTAATACATTATAGACACTTTCTTTTTAAAATAGGTAAAGATAAGAAATATCTTCACCTATAGCCAGTGACACCAGGAGACAATAATCTTGCTTTAAAAATTAATAGTTACTCTTAACAACAGAACAACAACTAGTTACTAGTTTAACAACAGAATGACAATATATCACTTCTACCACCCAGATGCTGATTGTGTCGACTTACCTGCACAAAGAAGATGAAATGCTTAAAGGATGTATTGAGATGGGCCTCTTCCTGCAGTTGCATGACAGAGTCAAAATGCTGATGGTAAATATGAGCATAGACTCTGAACAGGCGTTTAAGAATGGTCTTTGCCACTGACATGAAGTTTTTTGGGAAAGGTACACCTGGAGAAAAAGGAAAAACATCACTCTGCACCCATTTGCAAACCAATGGTGTACCCAATTCCTTCAGACACAGGCTCCAAAAATCCAGCTTCTATCTATGCTGAACACATGGTGTAGTGTATAACCATTTTTTTCTGATGGGTAACTTTTTGGGGTTTTTTTGTAAATAAATACATTTAAAAGGTTTTTATATTAACGTACCAAAGCAAGCAATAAGCACAGTTTTGTTTCTACAAAATTTCATTAAAGATAAAAAATACATGTTTACCAATTTTAGAAGGGAAGATGGTTTCATCGTCCAGCTGATCCTGAACCCAAGTCATTAGGTAGTCAATGTATTTTGGAGCAGAGCATTTGATTGGTTTCTTTATGTTGGTGCCATCAGCCCAGTGATATTCATATCTATAGAAATAAGACACACAATTTCAAAAACTTTTTGTCTAAAATCATTTTAAGGCTGTTTAAATACTGAGAAAATTAACAGCAAACAAAATATAATGTGGAAATTTGTAGTTGCTTAACAAGATTCGGACCTTCCTTAAAAGCACAGCACTGAACAGGTAGTAGAAAGCTAGCAAACAGCAATGTAATAATGTTGTACTTAATGAAAAGTCAGACTTAGATCTAGAATTAACATGTTTGCACACTGCATAACAGACTTCAGTCTTGCGTACCTTAAAATTGGAAAGAGTTGAAAATATAATTTAACAACACAAAAGATTAATAACATGACAACTTAAACAGCCAAAAACAAAATAGTATTCTTGAATCAAAAAGATTTTCTCTACCTGGGCCCTGCAGACATAACAGAGCAGCTGGTCTCAGTGCAGAATTCAGTAATGGTTCCATAGAGCATGTTGATCTGGTTGAAGAAGTCCACAGCTGAAACAGAGAAGTGTAGTTGATAGGGCTGATGAGGTCTAGCATTATTCTGTTTATTTTCAGACAAATGTGCCGGGAACACTGCAGCTAAAATAAAAATAAACCAGAAAGCACACATGAACACTCACTGTTCACAGCTATCCATTCGTTAAGGTCCTCTCCCTCTGGTAACATAACGGCAGCTCGAAGGTTGCCACTTCCCAAAGTGGCTTCAGCATGCTTCAAGAGCTCGTACTGGTGAGAGCCCTCGGGAATGTTCTTCTTTGGCTTGAATGTCTTTGAGGACCGACTTCCACTAGGCAAAAAACAGAAAATGGTTATTCATTTAGGTCACTCTCACACTAATCTGGGCTACCTTGAAATCATCATCTGGACAAAAACCACAATAAATGTTTTTAAACACATTAATCTGTCTGTAACACGAGACTGCATGTAAAAAGGCTTTGACCTTGCATGATCTGTGTGGTTCACCCTATGTAGATAAACACTCTTGAATTAAACCCCATGCTTCACTTTAAACTCTTACCCATGTCTCATTTTATGTCCCATATGCTCCAAACTGTATATACATGAAAGAGTAGCTGTCACTCCATTTTCACATCTTAAAGTTAATTATAATCAGACATAATCAGATGCTGCTATGAGAGGTCTAATACCACAAAAAAAAAAAATAAAAATTACATCGTTATCTATTAGCTAGCTAACGTACCTAATCTCCAAGAGAAATCTTTCAGGAGACAAATATGTTGCTCTGCTCTCCAGTGGTTAGGCAAAACGAATTTTACAGATTACAGATAGTTATGAAGTCAGTGCTGATATACATTTAAAAACGCTAAACGGACAGCTAGTTTACATTAAGCAACGATTTATTGTGGAGTTTTGTAAATTAGCTGGCCTTACCTAGTTAACTAGTCTAGATTATATTAACTGGCTAGCAAAGTTAGCTGACATGGAGCCATTTTAGAAGCTAGCTAGCTTAGTTAGCTTGATGTTTGTCTAGGTATACTCGTTAGTTCAGACGAAAAAAGCTTAATATACTGTTTAACTATGGGACAGGCTTGTTGCCCGGCGGCTAAACAGCATAACAATAGCTAACGAACTGACTATTACAACTATTACAGCAGTGTTAAACGAAGGGTACTTACAATAAGAAACTCATTTCCGTTAACTTTGCTGCAACTTCAAGTAACGTCGCTTCCTAAACACTTTGCCCGGTAAAGGATGTGTAAGTTTAAACAGTAGTTTTCACGAAAGCGTTAATCAAATCATGAAAATAACGTTAGTTTAAAACCAAAGTATCTGTCGAAGTTTCAAAACACCAAAGACAGCCAACATCGAAAGCTCCTAAAACAGGAAGTGTTTGCAACAGCGCTGTATCCTTGGCCTGGTTTGACGTAGCCAAGAAAGAAACCCAATGCTTGCACTGCAAGGCAGACACCAGCACGTTCACAGTTTAGAATCGCTACCACCTAGGTAAAACATGGCAAGATTTATCAATAACTGCTTTTTAAAAAGCGAGACGAAACGACCTCAGGTTCTAAATGTAAGCTTTATTTTGTTTCCTTATGTGATAGTAAGATGACTATTTTAACACAGTGTTCAGTGTTTTACAATAACAATAATTTTTATATATAATTAAATTATATATATATATATATATATATATATATATATATATATATATATATATATATATATATATATATATAAAACTAACTAACATCCTACAAAACGGAAAAGGGTCAGAATCATCCTGCTCCAGAGGAAGCCAGTGGGGTGGGTGTTTTACAATAACAATAATTTTTTATATATATATATATATATATATATATATATATATATATATATATATATATATATATATATATATATAAAATTTTATTATATATAAAATTGTTATAACTAACATCCTACAAAACGGAAAAGGGTCAGAATCATCCTGCTCCAGAGGAAGCCAGTGGGCGGAGCCCTGCAATGTAATCCATCCCATTCTATGACGTACACGACGCAGGTTAAAACGGCGTACTGTCCTCCGGTGCTCTGACTGAGGAAGGTGTCCGGGTTTCCGACCTCAGCCTTTTTTCCGGCGCCGTTTTTATTTCATCTATTTATTTTTATATATCTCAGTCTTTACATGTATATATATTCTATTTGATGTCCCAGAGACTACATTATGGCCACGCTGAGAGCGCTGCGGAAACTGTGCCAGCATACTCACCATCAAGCATGTAGCCTTCATTTTTCGGCGTCAAGGTACGTGCCCTTCCTGCCGATAGCAAAACAAAGTAGACAGCGTGTGTCTGTTAATGCAAACCGTCGTTTTCTTACACAGTTCTAGAAAAGGGCTTGTTTGGCTTACAGTCGCGTTTGACAGTAAGCCCAAGCCGACTCAGTGGCCAGTCGTTTTAATGTATGTGCTAAATGAAACGGTCGTTCAGCAGCTGTAGCCCTTGGCAACACGCCATGTCATGCCAGACAGAGGTACGGTAGTTAGATGTTATTCTGTGATTCGGCTGTTCGTGTTATGTAACAAATATTTTACCATAAGAGCTTTCTAAAACTGCTAATGACACTGGCGCCCTCCTGCGGTTTGCCGGTAGAAATCCTTTACGTGTGGCTGATGAAATCCTCCAGAATGCTTGCAGCGAGGCAACCTACAGCCTTATCAGTAGTCTATAATTTTGTGTGTGTGATCCGTTCCTTCAGGTCCGTGATTAGCCATGTGGCTAACCAAATCTCCTCACGTGTTCGTAATTGCTGAAAGCATGTCTTTCCTGTGATCGCATCAGCCCTGATTTAAAATGCCTGATTGAGCGCTGTATACAATTTCCGCGTGGTTTATGCGCATGACTGCACGAAACGTCCCTCGTTAGGGCAGGATACGTTGCGCACTCTTTGACAGTCAATAAACATTCCTGAGTTAGAAGCACTGACCACAGGTTCGTTCGTATTCATGTTGATAAAGGTCACAAAAGCTGATTTTTAGATAAGCACCAATTTTTTAAAGCGCACCTTAAGTTACCGGTGAGATGATTTGTTTTCCGCCCCATAACTTATAATCAAGATCACCAAGAGCAAGCAACAGGAACAGAGTTCACATAAGGCCGTACAGAGATTGACGCTAGCAGGAAGTTGACCCTGTATACATTGTTGTACACATCGACTAAGTGTGAATAGCCCAAGTGATTCATAAAAGTAGGCTTTAAAGAGTGCAACGGATTCAATAGACCCTAATGAGCCCTTTTATACATGCACAGTATGTATAACAAAAAAAAAAAAAAACACTTGGATATGACTCCCAGCCACTGAGAGAACTATTATTTGCTGCCACATCAAGAGGCCTCTTACATCATGCCAAATGGCTCATTGCTTTTCAATGTGGCCTCTTATGTAAGCTAAATCACATTCAAAACAGCTAACAATTTAAAACTGTGATCTCTGATCATAAACTGCCAACACATTCCAAGTGAGAAGGTTTTGGCCTGAGGCAGTCATTCCAAGAAGCTTGTATGTCCACAGTTGGTCTGTAACACGCAACCACCTATGCTATGTTTAGTGTGCCTCCGTGTTTAAGGAGACTTCAGTTTCAGTTACCTTCACCTTAAATTTCTCAGTTTTCTTGGAACTCAGTGGAGTTTTCTGTGAACCGCCAAGATCTGATCGTTCTATGTCTTGTCCTGTCATGATTCTGTGATTGCTTAATATGGCTATTAGAAATTAGTGTTTCATGTGTATTGGAAACTTAAAATTATAAGTGTTTTATATATGCCACTTGACTCCAATAACAATTTAGATGCATTCAGTATTCTTGATCCTAAAGAGAAGGCTGTTATTTTATGTGAGGGGAAGGTATTGACCAGCTTTTTTGTCCATAGTCATGGTACAGTGAATTAGATTGACTGAATAAATAAAGAACCTTAACTTCTCTGTCCTTAGACAAGACGCTGTGGTCATCTCTGGCAGGAAGCTGGCCCGTCAGATCCGTGATGAAGCACGCGCTGACCTGGAAGAGTGGGTTTCTGCTGGTAACAGGCGACCTCACCTGAGTGTGGTGCTAGTGGGTGACAACGCAGCCAGCCATTCCTATGTGCTAAACAAGACTCGTGCAGCTGCTGATGTGGGTAAGGACAGAAACTCCACCTGGACACTTATCCACTGTGGTTTTCCCTCAGTTTTCTTTATTTGTTTTCACACTAAGTGCAGCAAAGGTGTGGAAGTACCGCTTTTCATATCAGCTTTCTAATTTAAAAAGGGCAGTTTTGTTATAGCATATGTTGTCAGCAATATTGTCTCCATTTTTAAATAGAGAAATGTAGCTTGCGAGAGCTTGATAAGCACTTGTAAACGATGCTGTGTACCTGGCAACCCTATGATGGTTTGGGATGGCATGTTCAGTGTTAAAGCTTTAATCCATCAAAAGATGATATTCTGGTTTGCTTGGCCAAACATTATGCCTGGATTAAAATTTTTGGAAAATAATCTAAATTTAGATTAGTCACACTATTGGTCAGAATAAATGTCAGGTAGAGTTTTTGTATTCAGCCCTACAATGTGATAATTGGGTAAAATAAAAGATTTTGAAAAATACGATCTTAAAAGAATCCACTGTAAAATCCTAATACTTGCATATTATGTGCATATAGTGTATTCATCAAATAAATAGACCAATGATCATTGGTAGTAAATCCAACATTTGAGTAAATTAAACTAGTTGCTTCCAAACTCTTGACTGAAGGATATCTAAATATGATCCAGATTGGCGCAAGGACTAAATAGAATTCTATGAACGTGTGACTTGAAAGCCTCTGTACCAAGAACATAATCTATTTTTAAATCTTTTTTAGTGCTTCAGTGTAACACTAAATAATTAAGATTCCTTGCCATATGTTTTGGTGATTGTCCTACACCATATACCCTTTATACACCCAGACTTTCTTAAGGCTATGTCTGGGATCATTTAATATAACAGAAACTATCCACTTTGGAGCTCTCCACTGTTATGTGCTGCAGTCTTAATTGACTGCATGCATGTTTTTTTTCTTATAGTCACATGTGCTAGTAGGCAAATCTAGTAATGGTGTTTGTTGCCTTTGGCGTCTGGTGATGACTTGGTATTAAGTGATGTCTTTTCCCTCATCTTCAACAATGTGTATCCTTACTAGGTCTGTAGTCTTTTGCTGTCTTAACTAGGACTTTACAATATGCTGAAACTACTAGTATTGTGAATGTTTTGCTACACACTGCAATTGTGTTTAATATAAAATGGGTGTCCATGAATTGGTAGGATGGGTTAGGGTGGCCTGCTTTGATTTCACTAAAGCTTAAATGGTTTTAGATTTGCTGATCTTCTTGTATTGTATTGGTTTGCCTTTATGTGTAGGTATCAGTAGCGAGACCATACTGAAACCCTCCTCCATCTCTGAAGAAGAGCTGCTGGAGCTGATTGAAAAACTAAACACAGATCACAGAGTAGATGGTCTTTTGGTGCAGCTGCCCTTGCCTGGTAAGTTCATATTTTATTTTAAATTTTTAACAGGCCTGTCACAGTAGTAAGGTGTGGTAATCTTCCCAGCAAGTTAGGTTTTCAGAAAAGGCCAAACAAATGCTGAAATGCTGGTTTATTGTTTATTTTGGTGCTTTTTTTAAATGTGCCTTAACTTTAAGCAAACTGCCAACTAATGTGAAATTTTAATGACTCTGCAGTGTTTTAAAAATAGCAGTTGAGTTTAAGCAGTTTATTATGATTGTAATATTTGCATAGCTGTGCCTTTCGCAATATACAAGATACAGGTGTTTGTAATAACTCTGTGTATGCTTGGCTCCAGGCAATCACTTTTAACCCAGAGGTCTGGAGTTTCATGACAGGATCCATACATGTTATTGAATCTGATAACTGGTCACAACGTTTTAAAAGCCTTTGACCCTCTCTTTTTCCCTCACATGTAGAACATATTGACGAGCGCCGCATATGTAATGCGGTCTGCCCAGATAAAGACGTCGATGGCTTTCATGTGGTCAATGTTGGTCGTATGTGCTTGGACCAGTCCACTATGCTGCCTGCCACACCATGGGGAGTGTGGGAGATCATTAAGCGTACAGGTATCTACAAAGGCTAATTAATAATAGTTTAAATACAGTTCCCAGCTCAGTCATTGGTGCTTTTCATAGTCATCGCTCATCATAGAAAAGAAATGATGATGTCAAAACAAAGAAGAGGTATTGAGATGTAAACTTTGCTGGAAAAAGTAATATACAATATTTAGTACTGTGTAATCTGCGATGTATACTTCACTGGAATTGTTACCATGTTTGTCTGCCCTGGCAAAGGTCTCGTGTTAGTAAAATTCTCAGTAGGAAAAGCCTTGTCAGTGTTGGCCTGATTGTTCTCTCTTTTCGTAGGCATTCCCACGCTGGGTAAGAACGTAGTAGTAGCTGGTCGTTCTAAGAATGTGGGTATGCCAATTGCTATGCTGCTACACACAGATGGAAGACATGAGAGGCCAGGAGGTAAGTCCCACTCATTAGAGATATGACAGTTCTTCCTTTCACACATTTTGATGTTTGGAACATTTTGCAGTGATGCATTTTTGTTTCTTCCCATGCTTTAGGTGATGCCACAGTAACCATTTCCCACCGTTACACTCCAAAGGAGCAACTTCGCCAACACACTAAAATAGCTGACATCATTGTTGCGGCTGCAGGTAACAATTCCACTATTTTCTGCAGTATTTACTGACGTTTATTAGACTTCAAAGTGTAACATGCGGTTGTATATTGCGGATTCACAAACTTCCTGACACTGCACAGTGGTCTTTAGAAAGTTCTTCAGATCTTCCAATCTCTGACCCTCTGTGCAGGTATTCCCAACCTCATCACTGCAGATATGATAAAGGAAGGCGCTGCTGTTATTGATGTGGGCATCAACAGAATACAAGACCCCCTGACTGGAAAAAACAAACTTGTTGGTGATGTGGACTTTGAAGGTAAGGAGAAACAAGAGACTACTACAATCTAATCAACCATCTTGGGCCCGGTTCAATCACTCAGCATGTTTCTTTGGTGTGTTGTGGGAGTTTCCCTGGCTGCAGTAAGCCAAATGTCTCCGTAACATACAAGGCTATCAGTATAAAGCTCGCAATTAGATCTGCTCGTACTGTATATTTGAACACTGTGATGACAAGTTTATGTTTCTTAGGATTTCATTTTTGTGAGAAATACCACAGTAGTTGGAAAACTTTAACCTGACAAGGCACTAAGCCATAATGCTTGTTGCTGCTAGTTCTTTCCACTTTATTATAATAGCACTTGCAGTGGCCTGGGGCAGCTCTAGCAGGGCAGAAATTTCCAACAGTAGCATTTTATTATTGAGTCACATTAAACGTAAATGAATTTTACCCATTCTTTCTACAGTATTCACCAGTGGAGATTGCATGACTAAATACTTGGATTTTTACATTTTCCTTGCAGTTTATGTATTTTTACACAATTTGACCACGCCAGGTTTTTTTTCCATTTTATAATTAATCTATAAAGAACATGGGCCAAAATTATAAACAATTACATTTTTATGTTTTAACATGCAACCCCTTTTCCAAAACTGTTGTGACCCAGAGAAAAAGTAAATAAAAACAAAGTGCAGTTATGTATACATAATTAAAGCCCCTCCATTTAATTAAGAGATAATAAGATTAAGTTATATGTATTTGGAACTAAATTTAATCTCTTCTTCTCTAGGTGTGCGAAAGAAGGCAAGCTATATCACTCCAGTCCCAGGAGGAGTTGGACCCATGACTGTGGCCATGTTAATGAAAAACACTATTAAGGCAGCAAAAAACCTTCTTTTGACCCCTCCAGAAAGGGTGCGCATGGTAGCGTCCTCCTAACACCCTCGGCCACCTCCTACCTTGCATTTCACATTCCATACCCCCTTTCCACCCCCTGCTTAATTTGGGAGGACCTCCCGGATGGGAATGCAATAGCTTTAAGTCCTATTTTTGGATACCACACTCCTTTTGTAGCTCACAACTCCACATAGATGTACAGTTCTACAAAGTGAATGATTGGGGGAAGCCGTAAAGTTTTGGCAAAGTGAATGTATTACCTTTCTGCGTTCACAGATCTTAAACTTTAATGACAGGCTTTGTATTATGTATCTAGATAATGTGCCTCGTCTTTATTGCTTATGCAACAAAGATTCATACATTTTTGTTTTACAGTTTCTTATTTATGCTTTATTAGACTCTTTGATAGGAAGCAGTTGCTTAGCCCTTTCAAATGCAAGCATATTTATTTATTTTCAGAGTAAATGTAACGTTTTTGTTGTGCAGAGAGATTCACGTTATTATTAGAATTTGAATTGTTCTTTTATACATATGACAGCTGTTTTTCTTTATTAGCTCATGTTATGGACTTATGTTAATAAATGTACACGAATTTGGCAAATGGGGTGCGCATGACACCTGAATACAGTGAGTCGGCAAGGCAGGTGGCTTTGATATGAATGGTCATAGATGACCTCTCACTGACTGAGACACCTGGCCTTTTCACAGGGACTTCATTGTGACTGAACTAGAACAGTTCACTCAATAGTAAATGAAATTGTGGCCAATGGATCGTTTTATGAATTAACCGATCCATTATCTTGTTAGTTTTAGAAGGGCTGATCCTGGAGCAGTGATTTAGGGAAGATGGCATAGAGCTGGGGTGCTCATTCCTGGTCCTGGAGGTCTATCACCCTGCAGAGTACAGCTCCAACCTGAATCTAACACACTCATCCAAGTTATTAAGCCTTTAGGGGCTTCTGACCGTATGTGCCAGGTGTGTTGGACCAGAAGGTATAGAGACAGAAAGACGCTTTTTGTTGCATGAACGAGGGTGGAGATAAATGTTAACGCACAGATATGACGGGTCAGATTTCTGAATGAAAACAAAGCTTTAAGTTTGCATTGCGAATTGCTTTTGTAGTTCAAATAAATAACAGTATTCAATTCAAAGCTTGTTTTTATTATGTTGTATATTGCAGTTTGTTTTTCAGCCTTGTTCAAACATGATTTATTATGTAATATTCCATGAGCCCCAAAGTGGGACAGGTCAATATTCTAGTACCAGTCAACATATATTTGACTCGGATGCATTAATTTCTCAAAACCTCTCATCATTGTGTTCCCTTTGGAAAGGTTGCCAATATCGTCTGGCATTTAAAACTTTGAATTTTAAATGTAGATAGAAAACTAACTAGATATTCAGTTAAACAGAAAAAGTCCTAAACATTGATAAAGATAACCCAGTTAAACGAATAAGACAAAATATTATACTTATTCATTTATTGAGGAAAAAGGAAAGTATCATGAGTTACAAAAGTCAGGCACCATGTTTATAGTATCTGCTGTCTGGCCCTGAGCAGCAATAACCGCAACTAAATCATCGAAGATGACGAATTCTCTATAATCCCAACAGCATCACCTGTCAACAACAACAAAAAATCCCAATAACCTTGTGTATGTGAGTTCTTGCAAACTGCAGATCATCATGCAATCCTGCACATCCACCATTGTTGTGCAGTGCTCTTCTGATGATGGATGATGAACATTAACATTAGCCATTGTGAGAGAGGCCTATAGTTGATGAGAAAGTTATTTTTGGACCTTACAGATTAGTACATGCCTTAAAGTGGTCTCTGCTGATTGACCACTCCTGGAGTGGGCAATGGTGATCTTGAACATTGTGGACAGCATATTAAATGCATTCTGCAGACCTTATGGTCAGTTTTTCACAGGGTTTCACCTAAACTCACTGTTTAAAAATACCCTAGACACCTGTTAACCCAATGACAGCCACGTCAACTCAAGTATACAGTTATGAAGAATGAAAGTTGATATTTGAAACTCAACACCAAAACAATGTTGGCAGCAGAAAACGAGCCAATTTGTATTAATTTTATATTAACAGTGTTCTTCAGAAATATGAACAATGAAACAGATAAAGACTATGGCCTGCAGACTGTAATTTCAGTCCTATTTAAGGCAGAATGGAAAAATCCAAACACGAGTCTCTCTCTCTTCTCAGAGTCTTTGTCACTCTCTCTCTTTTTGACAATGCGTGAAACAGCGTGTACAGATAGCAGAGCGTAAGGGGATATTTCCTGAATTGGACACGAGGTGCGATGTAAGTTCTCCATGTACTGCGCCCGTACACCCCCTTCATTTCAGTGTCTTCGCTCCAAACGGTAGGCGGCAGCACGTGCGCTAGCGTGAACACGGTCTCGCGAGAAAGAGAAAGGCACAAAGAAGCTTCATTTGTTTACCTTCCGCGTTCTCATTTCTTAAAACCTAAATGCGGACTGACTGCAGTCCCTAAACCTATTTCTTGGTAAGTAGCTGATATCAGTGTGACTAATACGCTACCCAGATACTAACATCAATCGTGAGCTAACGAGTCCGTTGGTTGTGCCTTTTCAAAGGCGGCGTACAGCAAACCGTTTTAGCCTAAAATCACACCGGCGATACAAGATACACGTGTTTGCACAAGTAGTTTTAAGTTTCAGGTTTATTTGTCATTTGCACATGTCAGGACATTTATGCATTGAAATTCGGGATCAATAAAGTATCTATCTATCTATCTATCTATCTATCTATCTATCTATCTATCTATCTAAATGCTTGTGGTGAGGCTCACGTTGATGCTCTACAGCAGGACAACATTATATACATACTAACTACACATTAAAATAAAGAGTCATATTAAATACACAATACACAAAATATGCACAAAATGCAGAATATACAGAGACAGGAGGGGTCTGTAGAAATTCTCTGTTATGTTCGTTTGCATTTATTAGACAGGGAAACTCGAATTAGATATATATCTGGAATATATATTTTGACTGGTCATATTGCCAAGATGACATATCCATACTGTAATTTTCACTAGTAATATGTTACCATAGTTTTGATGGAATTTCATTCTCTCTTATCCACAGTCCAGTTTTTATTGGTTAAAAATCCAATTAAAAATCCATTAAGATCTGTAAATTTTCAGTACGTAATTGTCCATATATACATAATTAAATCCTGAAAAGTTACAAAATAGTTCAGGGCACATTTATTGTAATTATGACGTGTTTTAAGATGGATTGGAGATATTCAAATCTCTATAATACAATTGAAGACATCTAGAATTTTCTTTTGAGCAGTAAGAATAACATTACTGACGTCTAGTTGTAGATTTGTAACCAGTCAGAATTCACTTTTGACTAGTAATAGTGACATTTTATGTTTGTATATGTAAGATGCAGATATCTGTAATTATATTTTGACTAGTAATAATTAAAAGTAAGATATCTAAAATCAAGTTAATAAAGCTTTACAGTCACAGTTACAGTTTAGGAGATCTTCAGTTCTAACTCGTGCTAGTCATAAATACGTGTAAAGCTCTTCAGTGGTTTCTTGAATACATGAAAATTTTAGTATGTATATTTCTAAAAGAGACATGTGGAAAAAGATGGTATGTGTGCAGCAAGTCAGTGCATGGCACAAAATAGAAGGCAATGAAGAGGGTAGAGGAATTTAATATGGTCATATGATGAAGATGGTGTGGGATAACAGACCCAAAAGTTTAACCAAATATGCTAAATCTAATTTTGCAAAACATGAAAAATATATTTTATTATATCTATTATTAGATTAACGTGAAAGCCATAAAAATCCCTGCCAAATCTGCATAGCCTAAACTTTGCCAAGACACTTGCCTCATTGACCGGTCTGCATTGTGCTAATGTCAGGGTTATTGAGTGCAATACGCTGTTGCATATGAGATAAGATTGTTTTAATGTACACATCAAGTGACCACGGTTAATTTTCTAACTTAATGGTAGGAAATAGCCCTACAACATTAGTGACTTTTGTTTTGTAAAGCAGTCTGAGGAATCTGTATGGAGGGTATGACAGAAAAAAGAGGAAAGTTGTCTCCTTTAAATGAGTTCTAACTAGTAAGAAGTCAGTTCTAGATATCTAAAACTGAATTTATAAGTAGTCGGAATACCAATTTGATAATAATCTGTCACCGAATTACCCTTTTACAATATAGATCTGTAATATTTATTTTCTATTAGTAAGGTCTCTGTTGATTCCTGTAAATACAATAAAGACATCTGCAATTCAGTTTGGACTACTAATAATGCAGTTTATGCTAGAGAAAATATAAATTTAATGAAAAAATTGTGTTTGCACTAGTAAAGACTTATCGCTGGTGTGATCATAGGCTAAAACATCTTGCTGTAGGAGTGAGCTACAGTCAAATGCCTAGCTGCGATAAGTATGCAAATTGGACACATAAGACAAATCTAGTTTTAAATTAGATACATAGCCCGTTTAGCTGCAGTTCACCAGAAGAAAATGTTTATATCGTAATATATGCCAAGAGTATTATGTTTTTGTATTTTATGCACCATTAAAAGCAAGTGGCCTACCGATTATGTGATTCCTGGGTCTCTGTTGAACTAGTAGCACACTGTTCGATTATAGAACACAGTATTTTATGACCAATGTAATGTATTGCAGGGAGCTGTTTGAGATTTAAACCTGGATATGGAGCGGATCCGGTCTCGCAGCAAGTCTCATGAAAGGTCCACGAGTAGGCAAGGAAGAACACGAAGACCAGAAAAGAAACGTCGAAAATCTAGCGCTTCATCTTCAAGCTCTAGCAGTTCTAGCCGAAGCCCACAGAAGAAACATGCTCATGTCTCCAGCAAGAGCAAGAGTACAGGTAGTCTGGTGTTCATGTCTAATTCATGTGATTAAATACCAGCATTTTGAAGGCCAGTTTCATTGCTAAACCAGCCCATGAACACAGCTTCCTCAAAAAGGAACCACAGAAATCTTCTTTTTTTGTTTCCAATTAATTGTACTAAATCGATTACAGACATAATTACACATGGCAGTCCTGCATTGCTTTGGAAAGGAGATCCATAGACCAATGATTTCAATATTTCAATGATTTGGCAAAAGCTTAAGAGTATGGTACTGGTATACTGGTGTAATGATACTGGTGTACTGGTTTTTGCAATTGTGGTATATATTGCATACAATGTATTTTACAAAAGTATGCAGGCACCCTTTAAATTAGTGAAGGGAGCTTTTGCTGACACAGGTTTTCACCCAGATAACACTGCTAGAGAGCCAAGTCCCTGTTAATACACTTAATTTCTGGATAAACTGACAGACATATAGGATTGGTTTAGGAGACAGAAGTTAAGCCTAATTTTAGACTAAATCATTATCAGTCATGATTCACTATTGGCATCACACTGCACTTCATCCATGTCTGGAGAAATCGACCCATAGTATATGCGTAACTGTACAAATATTATTGGCTCTAACAGGTCAGCATACATAATCTGTGCTGTTCTAAAGACGCATTTTTTAGTACCACAAGTTGAGTTCTGTGAGAAACATAAACATTGAATACAAGACACTGTAGGAAAATGTAATTCTGTTCATGGCTTTACACACTTTAAATGTTTTCTGCTCAGCTTAAAATAAATGTATTTGTATTTAGACCGGAGAACAGAAAAGAAAAAGTCAAAAAGAAGGAGGAGCTCATCATCATCTTCATCATCGTCATCATCATCAAGCAGTTCATCATCTTCTTCCACTACATCCAGCGATGAGGAGGCAAAGAAGAAGAGAAAACGCAGAAAGGCCAAAAAGCGACTCAAGAAAATGAAAGCAAAAGAAAAGAAAAAAGAGAAAAAGGAGAAAAAAAGACTAAAGAAGATGAAGAAGTTAGCAGCTAAAGCGGAGAAAGCAGCAAGTACACTTATGATTCCTGTTCCAGTATCAGTTCAAATAGAAAAACCTCAGTCATACTTGGAGACCTGGCAAAATGATGATGCTACAGAACATGGTCCAGGTTTGTGAACCTTTTGAGCCTTGATGAAGTGTCTTTGAATATATAGTTTGAATACACGTGTCCAGAAGACAACCTTTTATAGTACTTCACATTACAAAGAAAATGCAGTTACCAGTATATATGGTGCATCTATTTCATTCTTAGGTTGATTGTCCATTTGCACAGATACAGATTGCACAGTGGGCAATATGACCATATTTAAAGTTGTTGTAATTATTGCATCATATTTTGCTATAATATTTTCTAAACATTTAGTGGGTATGGTCAGGGCATAAAGAGCACTGACCAACTACATGTGTCATTACAAAGAGAGCCTCATTGGTCCTGTTTGACTGGATTTAGTGCAATGTAGTCTGTAAAACATTCCATAAAATTCTATCCATAGTATTTCCATGCGTATCCTCCATGTTGCCCAACCCTAGATACACATACAATGTAATTAAATGTAGGTTTACATTTAGTGACTGCATTTATAAGCTACTCTTTGCTTCCAATAATGAAAAAGATTTACCATATGACCACCAATAACTAATGGTAGACCATTGTTTATCAGGAGTGACAGCTGTGACATGTGGCTTGTACCAGCACAAGGTCGGTATCACTGCTGGGCTAAAAATGATCCATCACACAGATGTAATTGTACACTTACAAAGGGTACCTATATGGTGGGTGTATCTAATAAAATGACCAGTGAGTGAGTATAGGTAAAATGTAGGGGTTAATATGTAACTACTGTATATTGTAGAATATGGAAGGCTAGAATTCCAGATTTCCATTAGCATGTAAACATTGCTGAACCAGAAAACTTTTTTGCATGTTTTTCCATTCAGAATTTTATTCTTTTCTCTTTTTATTCTCATCAGTGATGACTGATGAGCAGAAGGCTTGTTTTTCCACTAAGAGGCCCCTGACAAAGGAGGACTATGAAGCCAGACAGAGTGTCATTCGTCGGGTCCTTGACCCTGAGACAGGGCGTACCAGGTGTGTAGCCCATTCCAAGACAAGACATTACTATACATTTATTAGATAAGTACGGTGACTCATTGTTTATGCAGGTCATTCATTGTGATCTGTGTTTATTCACAGGCTTATAAGGGGAGATGGAGAAGTTTTAGAAGAGATTGTCAGCAAGGAGCGGCACAAAGAAATCAATAAGGTATACTAACAGTTTGTGTGTTATGCTGTTGGCTACATGTCTTACTGCATATGTTCTATATATTCAGATACATGGAGTGTCTTTTGACTCTGTACTTGTATTCATGAGCAAAAATTATATATGCAGAACCATAACAACAACAAGTTTACAACAAAATAAAAGGGGAAAAAGTATTGACAAAAGTCATGCCAAAAGCAAAGCCAGAATGTCTATGGTTAGAATGAGTTGGCCTTTTTTTAAATGCACTTGGGTCCAGTATTTTGGCTGTATGTGCGGGATAGTGTTGTCAAAACTTTCATTTTCTGCCCATATTCAGTCCAGGTACATTACCACATGGGTGTTTCCTCATATGACAGGGAGTGCCAAGAGCGTTTGTAGAGAAACAGCCTGCTGAATGAAGAGTATTTTTGTTGCTGTCCTTTTTTTTTAGGGGAGTTTTGTTTAAGGTTTAGGAACAGAGATGGTTACAGTTCAGTCCCTTGCTTATTGTTCTCTGAGGACTTTATTTTTGACTGGCTGCTGGCTATCTAAAAAGCTTCTTGTGGCATCTTACATGAAGCTTTAACTGAAAACTGAATATTTAGCTCAGTTCATGGAAAATATTCAGCCTAAAATACAGAGATATGATTTTTGGTCTATATGATTAGTTGTGGTTCTATGAACCTTCCACTTGCATGTGTTTAAACCACTTTTACTGACAGGCATGTTTTAAGTATTTGCATTGGCCCTGTAGTATTTTTCTTTCAAGTGTTACTCAGTAGTGTTGTGAGAACTGTTGGGTGGCCCTTCACTTTCACTATGATTGCTACATGTAGCATGAGGTCTTCACACCCAAAGACAATATCTTTCATAATGTCACCAGACATATTTTTATAATAATAATAATAACAATAATAATATATAATGCTGTATGATTATGGCACCATATTTTCCACATTAACCATGTTAATATAGTGTGTGAATGCTTTTTCCCCAGTTAATTGTTGTAAAAAATAAAATTTTGCGTAAATGTACTCTGAAACTGATGTGGAATTATCTGCCAACAGCAAGCCACTAAGGGAGATGGTTCTGCATTCCAGAAGAGACTAGGGATCAAAAGGTAGAGGAGCAACAGATCCATGAAAATGCACTCAAGGAAGAACCCTAAGGAAATTTCAAAGCAAAGTCATTGTCATCATAATTATAATAGCTTTCCATTAATTGCTAGTGATTTCAATCCTCAGAACAAAAGGTGCTCTCTGTGTCACTCAGTGTCTTGTTATTTGAGGTGTTGGCATAAAAAAATATTGAATCACATTAATAAAGCATCAAATGTGATGTCATTCAAAATATAAATTTCACAGTTTCAAACCGACTTCTTGAAAGATATTAGACTGGGGTCTGCCTTTACATTTAAGTTGGTTGTTAGTAGCTGAAGTTAGTAGTTGTTGTCTGTATGGTACATAGACCGGACATACTCAGTGCAGTGATTTACTTGTATGATTGCTGAAACCCTATAAGGAACAATATGAACAGTCTTTCATTACACACTGACACAGTTGGCAACAAATGTAACAGCATCAGTGAATTGAGACTTGTGTTGTCTTGATGAATCTCCTCACAGTTAACACAAGAATGTATGCAGAATTTGGTCATTTGGTTGATTTAATCCATAAATACATATACTTGTATGTGTTTTTTTGGATAAATATAACTAGATGTCATGACCAAAGATTATGATCAGACGTTTGCTATGACGATAGATGAATAAAACAAATAACACAAACAAGTTGTTTGTAAATTTCTTGGACAAACTGATCCAGCAATAAATGTCTTTGTTGTTAGGTCCCTGTATCTGTTAATCAGCCCTTCTTATAGGAATCTATACCCTCTTACAGCAATGTGGGTTGACTCTCTTATATGTTCTTGTATGTATGCTGTGCCCCAAGTGTCTTGTAGTTTAAGATTATAGGGTTTAAATCAGCCGTTCCATATGCAAAATTTATTTTTGCTTCAATCAATATTGTAAACTAACTGATATTGCTGAATCCATTGTCTTTCTGCAAGACCTGGCTTCTGTTTACATTCAGTTCATGGATAGATACCCTAACGTTCCTTAGTAGATGTTTTTGATAGTGAGATTAAACACTGGGCTGGTGCCTGCATTGTTTGGTGGCCATTTGCAGACCTTCATGAACTTCATGTACCCCCATCCAGTAGGAAAATGCACAATGGCATCGGCCTCAGGTTGTCGGGAAATTGGTTCAAGGAGCATTCTGGAGAGTTCAGGCAGATGCATGTTTGGCCAGAATGAGCCCAAGCGAGGCATTCTGTCAAGCCTTGTTCAAACTGATTCATGTTATCTTGCTATGAGAGCGCTGGTCAGCGTTTATCCTCACTTACATGTTTAACACTTTACAACTCGCACGCTAACAAGCCGAACCCTGAGGTAACGGCACTTCATAATCAATTTACATAAGGCTATCCCACTTTTGGTATGTCAGTGTAAAACGGTTCTTCTTCTTCTATGTTCATATTATATTCATCAATATATTCATATCACGTTCACATCAATATATTCATAAGACAAATAATTTTATAAACTGAACTGATTTCAGGATGCACTCAGTGTGCATGGCAAAACTGGAAACAGGAACCAAACTGTATTTAGAAATACTGCCTGCAAGGATAGATGCAAACTGTCTTTCCCAAACAAGACATCAGATATATGCCGAATGTCAATGGACTTGATTTATTTACAAATGCACCATCAATATACTGTACAGATCAGAAGCTTGTCCTTTTTTACATTTTTTTCTGTGCCAATAAAACACAACATTGCAAGTTGGTTACTGTGATAAGTTTCAGCCTTTTTGTTTAAAAAAAAAAAATTATTTGAAGTCATCCGATAATAATGAAATAAATAAATGAGTACTTTGTTTTTGTGCCTAGGAGATGCATAATTAAGTAATGGGATTTAGGGTAAAGAGGCACTTTGGTTTTAAGACTGTGAGTTATACCTGATCTGACACAACCACGTCCTGAAATAGATGTGCTATTTTTTACAAAAGACTAATATTTTCAGAACTAGGCCAAGTGAAAAAGAAGGCTCAGGGATGAAAAGTCTTGGCAATTACAAAATTAATTAAATGATTCTAAATGTGTAAATGGAAATAAAACTATAAATTGTTCATTTTAATCTGCTATAATCATCAATATACTCAAAATAAACACGAGGAAGTTTGCGGTGCCTAAGCTTTCAATAAGAGCTAAATGTCTTGTAACATGATTTGCTCAAAGACTATTGAGTGAGTATTTAACACACCACTAATGGAACCTCTGAGACACGTCACCACAGGGAGCTGAACTTTTTACAGTTTCAGTTATTAGTGGGAAATGATTTGACTAATTCATACCAAGAAAACAGATTACAAATATCTGGCACTTCAGCAAAAATGTAAACCCCTTTATTCCACTGAAATGGTTTTTATCCCATCCGAGGGGCCTGCACGGTTTAGTAATTTCCTTGCTTAAACCTGATTTAACTAAGCAGTCAATTACCAATCCTATTTGGTCTAGGCCAGGAATATCACCAAACTGTGTTGGACACCAGTCCTCAGTATTAGACCAACACTTGAATGGTACAATAATATATATAATAGATTTCACATTTACAGAATTTCAGCATCATAGATAGAGCATATGATCTATCACCTTTTAAAAAAATGATGTACATAAACAACCTTACTATTCCCAAATCCAACATTAAATACATTTACAGTTTTTACATTATCTATACAATATTGACCATTTTTTATTATTTGTGAACATACAAATGATGCTATACAAACTTCTCACTATATGCAGAATAACATCAAAGCACATCCAACGCCTTGTGTGCAGCCCAGGAAAAGTTCTACAAAGCTCTTGTGACAACTTAAAAAACTTTAAGCAAGCCTTTGATGACACCAGCGCACTTCTATGGCATGAAAGAGCAAAGCCACAGCAAAAAATATTCTACCAGCTGAAAGATAAATACAACCTATTGGTATTCACTAATAATTGCATATAAATATATATTGGGAATGAATTTACCACATGGTGTAGCAAAAACAAATGACTATTAAACAAAGAAGCAGAAACTCTCAATAAAATCAATTTTAAAAACATCATAATCATAAACTCATAACTTTTAAAAACATCATAATTAATCATAAGCTCATAACTTAATATGGCCCAAAAATAGATATACCAGTGTTGACCGCTTTGTACATCAATGTACACATGCCACTTCATAATTATTTAGTCTTATTGTGCATATTAACTCACACTGTCAATGATCTCCCCTACAGGACAATCTACAACAGAACTCCAGCTTTACATGGTAAAACTGACTGTTTAAAGCTAAAGTAGTCCAATCATAAAACATAAAAAACATTACTCCCAAAATTCTTTCTTAATCCCTCTTATCTCTCTCTCTCTCTCTCACACACACACACACACACACACACACACACACACACAAACACAAATATGTGCAGTCAACAATCTCACATACTTGACAAAGAGGAGTTTACAAAAATCAGTGTGCACTAATTCGGATACACCTATGTTTAACAATACAAAATTGTTCAGGGGGAAGCTATAGGTCTTGGTTTGAGGTTTTATGTGAGATATAATGAACATAATGATCATTTTTAAATGACCTTAGTTTTACAGTGCATTGTGAATATGTTACACTCTAAGTAAGTAACCATGTCTACGCTGTCCATCAGTCATTTTTGAACCACTGAGCTTAAAGCCTAATAGCCCGTTTGAGTGCAGTGGACTGCATAACCACTGTCTCTGTTCATGGTGTATGTATTTGATGCATTTCTGTGTAGCACCATAGGGGGCCTGCTGTTGTTCATATGCCACTGTTGATCTTGGCCTGCTCCATGCAGTCCTTGTGTGTCATGAGCCACTGTGGGCAACTCTTAACGAATACTCAAGCATTTTTCAGTTTTCAGTCTAATCTTTATAACCATATGGCCAATTACAGTGAACAACAATTTTAACATTTTTTATTTTATTCCCCAGAATAAGCTTTTTAAAAGAAGCCATAATTATGCTGCTCATATTAGTCAATGTTTATGTGAAACACAACTTTGTAGGTTTTCACAAAGTATTCACTTAAGTTACTACTGTTACTACTGTCACAGGCTTTGCCAAATTAGGCATGGATGCCAGAAAACCCTGGAGAAAGAAAAGGTAACTAGAACAGTTTTTAACTACACTAATATGGCATATAGAGATTGGCTGAAAACAGTGAAACAATATTTTTAGGTTAAAACCTAAATTGGGCTTCCCTCCTTTATATGTCCAATGTTACTACGTCTGTCCACTTTATCTGTCCCCTTTATTGCCCCGTCCCTCCATTTCCCAACTCCTCCCAGCACCCCATTTGGATCCCTTCTTTAGCTTTTTGGGTGGAAAGGGCGTGACTCTAGCTTGGAAGTGCTGCTACGCCCCCAGCAGCCGGCTGCCAGGCTCATACTGCGCTGGGCTTGGCCACGCTCTGGCCGTTCGGTGTGTATTCGTTCACCGTCTGACTGGCTCTGTGTGCGCTCAGGCTTCACATGGACGCTGGTGGGTGAGCTGGGCGCCGGCTGTGAGGACATGCTGCGTAGGACGTGGTTGCGCTTGCGCAGGAAGTCTGAACTGGCTCCTAAGCCGAAGCTAGCCTTGCGAAGGATCATGCGCGTGCTGCTGGCTTTGGCCGGACGAGAACGCTGTGTGTACTCGAGCTGAGAGAGGTGGGCCGCGTAGCCGTCTGTTAGAAACTGGAAGTAAAGAAAGGCAGGAACACTGTCTGTTTGTTTCCAAGTAAACTGATCACTTATGTCTGACTGCTGCATCTTTTTCTGCTATGCTTCACATAATCTACAGTTTAAAAATCCAGAATTACTTGTCAGATTAATTATTTTTGGTATTTTATTTACAATAACTTGTACAGTGTAGATTTTACTACTGCACACTAGACACTAAAAGCCATTATTAATTTTTTTAAAAAAACATTTAAAGGACTTTATGAGCAAATATGCAAATCATATAAAGCAAACAGGGCTGTGCAATTATTTTAACACTCTGTGTTGTGAAGTGTGTGTCACCATCAGTCAGTCACACAATTTTAAAACAATTTACTGCTGTTCATATTGTCATCAGGACATCAGACAGCTTTACTGTAAGTCACATTATACGTCAATATCGTACAGGCTAAATGCAAAGTCATAGCCAAGCCTAATAGAAGTACCTGGCACTGATGCTGCATCTTCTTGGAAGGCCGACCAACAATGTAGATCTGTGAAGGAGTCAGGCCGATGGAGGTGTATACGGAGACATCTTTGGTGGAGCCGTAACCTGCACAAGCTTTCATTTGAGCCTGTACAGAAAAAAGCAGGGTTACCTGAAATCTACTTATTCACAAAACCAGACACCAGTTATGCTTAAACTTTTATAATTTATTTACCTATTTAAAAGCGTTATGCATAATAGATTCATATGCACTCTTACATTTAAATATGTCAAAAAAGAAAAAAAATTCAATTTAATAATAGTATTTTAATACATTATTTTTTATATTTTTTTATATTTTTTATATATATTTATATATTTTTTAATGGGATGGACATGATATCCTTTAAATTTCTGTATAAGAAACAAGTTGGATGTAAGTATTAAAAGTTTATCAGCAGCTACTGCTTGTTACACACCTCAGTAATGAGTGACTTAAGGAAGTTAGCCTTGTGCCTAAGTGGGTCGTGGACCAGGCCATCACAGAAGGATACAATGCCATGAGGGAAGTTGTGCTGAGACAACCAAGCCACCACTCGCTGCTTCTGCATATCGGGTCGACCTGTCACGTAAATGATCATATAACCCAGGTCCTGCCAGTGTCTGCAAACAGGAAGACGAGAAGGAAGAAGCCAAGGCAATGAACAAAATGCAAACAGGAAATGAGAGGAAAGTGTGTAAATGAAGGGCCAGGCACCTCCTATTCAGTTTTAACATGTGTACATACACCTGCAGGATTCAACAATAAAGTGAGAAGCTGGAGTGCTTTCAATGGTTCAATGATTATTAATAATTACATGCAGTTAGTCTTTAATAAGACTGCTGAACTTTGACTCTGATGATGCATACTATACATCTCACAACCCCTCAAAACTTGGAAAGCTGTGCAAAATCTAAAATAAAAACTGAATGCAATTATTGAATGCAAATATTTTAAAATATATGTGTAATTGAAAGACAACATATCAAACGTTAAAACAGAAAAATTATACATATAACATGAAAATATATATTTAAAAAAACAACCAACAAAAAACAATTGAAATGTTCAGTTTCAACATTTACATATTATCTTTGCAAATCAAAGATGGTTTGAACATCATTTTAGTGACCAGGTTGTACTTGCCTTCCTATTCATGCAGCCCTAATGCCCTAAAACCTCATGCAATCATTACAGTGATCAGGAATTAGACAAATTAAAATAGAACCTTGATTCTGTGAGAGACTTTCTGGTGTTCACAAATTTGATCACTTTTCTGTTCATAATGGTTTGACTTATTTGCTTTGTAATAGGGAAAGTATGACAAAATCTATAAAAGGTCTTTTGTGTGAGTATGTCTGTGAACTAGCACTACTTGGAATGTATGCAATAATTAACCACTAATAGGTTCTAATAATAGTAAATTTAGCATTTTTATTAACATCAAATAAACTTGGTATAATATTTCTAATATGGTCATATTCGCATTTAAACTGTATAATACAGCCTTACCTGACCACGTCCACTGCACCTGCTCGGACTTTAGGATCACTGCCCATGATGGACACGCTAGCAGCGAAAGAGCCATCGATGCTGAATACCACAAACTCAGTACCAGGAGGGAGAACTGTCAAATGACTATCAGCAAAGGTGTGGTCTCCTCTGTATAAAAAACACAGCAAAATAGATGCTGTCTGTGAATATGACAGCATTGCTTCACTCTCAGAAAAAAGGGCCACTGGGGTTTTATCCTAAAGGGTACGTCTTTAGTATAATATAATAATATAACTGTACCGAATTGCAGTTGTTGAACCTTGGAGAGTACATGTACATTATACCTTGTTGTAGGACTGTTCTTTGGTTGATAAGAGAAGTAATATATTATGATTATAAAGAATTCAGGGTTTCTCTGAGAGGATGTGTAGTAAGTACATACCCTGCTCAGCAAGGTACACAATTGTTCTATTGGCACGCAATTTTACATTCCTTCCAATTTGATTATGTCACTCTGGAAATGCACACTTTATCCATTATTGCAGCAGATCCATGCCAATATGAGTAACTCTGCTATGAGTAAACACAATTCACAAAAAAAGTAGAAAACCTGGTAGAAGGTTTATTTTATTTAGATAAAAAACTATAGATCAGCAGCTTCCTATATCACCATGTGACTTAAGCATATTAAATTCTTCTCCTGCCAACTAACATACCACATTGTTGTCCTGAATAGACTTCTGAATGAGTTCGAGAAACTCATTTAAGGCCAGGGTCACAGCTCTTCACACTAATTACCTGCTGGCAAAAGCCTCACTGAAATATAGATTTAACAAGTTATGATTTTTGGAGACCTCTGCTGTTAAAGGCTGAAATCTGGTGATCTTAATATTAACATAAATCTTTGGTGCTCATTTAAATTTAAACACAAAATATCTGTATGGTTAGAAAAACAAAAACATGAAAATCATGACCAGACCTAACCTAATAAAACAATAATAAAAAGCGTAACCAATTTTAACAAATCTGCATTGATGAGTATCTGCCACATTACTTTCATAAATCTTTCGTATCCTCAAACCCGCTCCAGTTACCCCATAGCTCTTAAAAGGGATATGGTAAAGTTCTTTCTCATATAAAGTGGTCAAATAAATGTTTATGTTTTGTAAGTAAAGGTATGACCAAACACCAGGTTTATGATCTTAAATAAGCATTTACCTGACTACCATCTTAATTGGGTAGACTCCAACACCAAGTCGTTTGCCATCTGGCTCTGGAATAGTATAGAAGATGCGGCCGCTGCTGTTGGTCACCTCTGTACAAAGATATTCCCACTCCCCTGAAGGTGGTTGGGTCATAATATGTATATCCACCTATACACACACAATCAGGTAATCAAACCGGAGGTGTTACAAATCATTGGGTTAATACTAAATTTGAAATAAAAAACTAATTTTGCACTAATTCTCAGTTCACCCTGTTTGATGCTGAAACTTTTAATCAACAAATTCCTGACAGTCATCTAAAATACTGTCTGTGAGACAAACTAAAGACACTTATTGTCTTTGATAGAATTGTTCAGTGACAGTTAAATGTAAAGTGCATTGTCAATGGCAAATCACTAATACGTGATCTTTCACTTCTATATTTAAATAAAACTACACAGAGAGTACTCCTACTAAGATTTGTCAGTCAAGAAGTGTTTTAAAATTCACTTTCACAGTTTCAACGGTTTACCTTCTCACCAGCCAAGGTCACCATATCCAGTGGTCCGTACATAAAACGACCTGTCACAACCTTCTGAGCCTCTTCTGTGAAAACCGCATCATTTACTCTATGATTGGCCGTCATATTCTGTCAATCAAACAAAAATATTAATAAAAGTCCTTTATGCAGATGTCATCCACCCACTTATCACTTTTGGAAATTGGAACACTTGCTGCTACCCAGGCCAACTCTCAGTTTCCTGCCATGAGCACACCTCTTTACAGAATCTGGAATGGATATTGGTAAAAGAACTACCCTTGCTATTGCAGTAACCCATTAAGAAATGGAAACAGCAATACTATTTTTGAACTGGCATCACTTTCCTCTGAGCTACTCACTCGGATTTTAACGTGAGTTCTCTTCCTCAGCCATTTCTCACGTGGCTTAGAAGGTGTAAATTCTGACACTTCTCTGCCATCCAACTCCAAAATGCTGGAACTGTCATGCCTCATAACCTTGGGTGGAAGAAAGCGTGTGTTGGATAAGCATGTGATTACAATCTACTACATTTTCACACACAGTCCACATAGTAATACAATGGTGCAGAACTTCAATTTACACACAGTCAGTAAATTAGCAGTTAGTATGTGTATATATATTCGTATTAGTATGTGATAGCCATTTTACAAAAGAAGAGTCAGTATTGTTCCCCTCAGCATTGATGCTTTCAGATGATAAAAAAAAAACAACCAAGCTACTTCATGAGACCACATATTCTCAATAGGGTTCAAACAGGAGACTGACCACACCAATGGGCAGTTAATATGCTGAAATGTAAAATGTAAAGGCTGGTGCACTAGTACTAATGGTCTCTCTCCTTTAATAACTGTATTTCCACACAACATTATTTGTGGTAGGCTATTTGTAATATACAGGTATGGATTTCAAATGTTAAAATGTTATAACATTAGCAACTGGCTTACCTAGGCATTACTCAGTTTCAAATAAAACAATTTAGTGCAATGTTTAATGGCATGTTTAGTGCAAAATGTTAATGTTTGATTTGAAACTACCTTCACAACAGCCAACAGCCAAGTCACAAAGTAGTTAAAGTGCAATAACGTCCTGTTCAACCCCAGTTTGATCTCACCTGTCTCAATAAGAAGGACACAACATCTGTGGACTCCCAGTATGAGGCATGGAAGAGATGGGGCAATGCCACAGTGGGGAAAGCTGTCAGGGCATCAGGGCAGTAGAGTGCGAAGTCTAGCCGCTTAGTGCCCCACCAGCGGGCAGCAACTATTAAAAGGGTAAACGTCATTTAGGCTTAGACCAGAACAATGTTGAATAGTCAGCGAGACAGGAAGAACAGTAGTCATACCATGAATAATGAATTAATATATAATCATACATACTATATATAACAGGTTAAAATACAGCTGCTACTATTAAAGTACTGTAATTATATCTTACAAATACGACTAATACAAACCAAGCAAACTGAAAGAAAAAGAAACTAAGTATGTTAGTATTATGGACCAATTTCACATTTGTAAAGAACTGGAAATTAGGCTTTCAGCAATTCCCAGGATGGTCATCATCATCATCAGCATCATCATTATTATTATTATTATTATTATATACTCATCGTCAAAAAAAAACATTTCTCCCAGAAGGAATGGAACTCAGTAGATAGGTTTGACATGTGAAAGATTCAAGTTTCACTCTCAGCTGTGCATGTGACAAAATGCAAGAACGGGCGTTACTGCTGTACCCAACTGACTATATAAGGTTGTCCTGTTGCATGTGAATTACATTCTGACTTGTGCTGTTGTGTAAGTAGCACCCTTTGCAAGCAAAGTGGGGTTCGCATGGTAGGGTACCAAGAAAAGGGGTTTGTTTTATCATCGGTTGCACGTCATACATGTGTCTGCGGATATTACCGTAGCACGCTGTTAATGGCAGTGGATAGAAGAAGGCACACAACAGCAAACTGGAAGGTTCTATGATACCTACACAAATCAAGGAGAGGGAGTACTGACAGATTGTCCAACATGCGCAGAGTGACCCAACAGCCACATTGCGGACGTCTAGCAGCCAGTGATGCTCTCTATGAGTCATCAGTTAGTGTCAGCACCATTGGCAAATGGCTGCACAATGCATGAACCCTTGACTGCCCTTAACACCACACCAACATTGCCAAAAACTGCAATGATTTAATGCCAGACTGCTACTGATTTAGAATGGCAGGAGGTCACTTTTAGTGGCGGGTCATGCTTTTGTTCCAGTGGAGACGACCAAGGAAGAACAATTTGTTGTCACATGTCCCATCCAGAAGGCCTGGTGTCACCCCACCTTCACCTTTACCGCAAATCTGCAGGAACTGTGTGAGAATATTCAAACTGCATGGGATAGATTGTCACAGGACATTACTAGGAACCTCTACAACTCAACGCCGAGACTCTGGGATGTTATGTTAACAAACATAGCGGCCTGATGCCATACTAAGAGACAATTCTTCTGTATGTGTAGCTCAAAAAATATTGCCCATATCAGTCTAATTTTTTTTTTTAATTATAGTTTATAGCAATTTAATTCAACCGTTCTGGGTGCATCTTTTTTTGACAATGAGTGTATATATTTTTGTATTATTATCATTTATTATGGGGGCTGTGTTCAGAGTGGTTCACTTGAATTCATATATTACAAAACGACTCATGCACTTCTTCTTAAGTACAGTCCTCTGAAAACTAGTGTTTTATTAGTTGTAGCAAGGTTTTGTACATCTAAGTAATTCATCTATTATAAAACTGGTAAAACACTGTTGTTTAAGTATCTGAATTTAAGTGAAACATTCTCCTGCCCCAAATCCTATGTGTATGAAATGGGTCCATTTGAGAAGGAGAGAGAAAGAACATGTTTAATCAGATTTTAAATTGTTGTAAATTAGTGTTGGTTACTATAGGATGTAAAAGACAGCTGGAGATTAGTGGAAAGGCTATAAATTAGTACACATTGCTCAGCATTCAATATATAAGTGACACAGGATAAGAAAACAGATTTACCAGTCACAATTTACTAATAACAGTAACAGTAATTGGTGTAATAACAATAATCTGGAGTAATAAAAAAAATAAATAAATACATAATTCACACAAGTGGCAGCTTTCACAAACATTCATTTGATATTAAGTTATAGAAAAACTGAACCAGAGAGAAAGCAGGACTTAAGAAGGCAATAAGATAGACAGCTGTGGAAAACCCCAGAACGTTTCAGAATGAAGGTTTAGGTGAGTTCTTCGTGACCATTGTTTAATAGGACCATCACTAAAATAACACAAACGACAATCCCTAGATAATCATGGGACCTATTTTGCTTATTTTCAGTGTTCATAATTGTATATTTAGGTTCTATATAGATTTACATGCTTCACTTTTCCCAAAACACAATAACTTTCTCTTACGGTACAATAATGCTCTGTTATTCCTACAAAGGCATTGGTTTTGCCGTATCCATTTGAGCCACAGCCCAGGATACTTAGAGGTCGAAAAAACTGGTAGACACAATCTTGGTATAAAAAAGTAGATGGACTACAAGGACTTTGTTATGAGATGATGTTAACTTGTAACAGAGTAAAGGGCTGCAATTTCAACAAAATGTTTCAGCCAGGTGAGAAAAGTACCACATACATGGGCAGATAGCTAGCGAACCCACTACATATAAAAATGGGAAAGCATAATAGGTCCCCTTTAATGACAAAGGACAATATGAAGAGGTTTTGTTCCTCAGTAGCTTCAGATGATGACTTATATTACCTCAATTTAGCAGCAAGACCTGTTTATTCTTCATGGACAAACTACATACAGTTAGGTCGGAAAATAGTGAAAGTATTTTAGCTACTATGGCATATTGAAGTTGAACTAAATAATTAATATTAGCATAAAAGTGTTTGCAATTCCTAAAACATACACTCAAATTTAATACATATAACCACACATCAAACCTGAAAGTCTGCACTATGAACCCATACATTATTTAATTTCCACTCCAGTATGCCATGGTAAAAAGTCCAGACTCTGGATAATTGTGGAAATTATCAGTTTGGCTTTTGGTTTGCCCTATACAATGATCATGAAGGTTTGGAGATAAAACAGGTTTGTTAGATTTCCAGGTTTAGGACAGAAGATGAGGGCCAGTGGTAGCTGTGGTCCAGTGATGAATACCTTCTTCAATGTCCGGTTGTGAATCCATAGAAACCAGATCACACATGGCAAAATCCAAGGAAGCTGTGTTGGTACGCTGAAAACCCAATGGAGAACATGGACCTGCCTCAGCATCTGGTTCTAGATCAGGATCAGGTGCTGGCAAGAAGACACTCTTATCTTTTCTATGTGCCTTAGGAGAAGGGCTTCTTGGGAAGAACTTTTGAGACGTCAGGGCGAGTTGGGCCAAAAGGCTGGATTTTTTGGTTTTATTAACTTGACTTGTCTTTGCTATGACAAAAGATATTAGACAGCTTGAATTAATAACGTATATGTATATTTAAATAAATCTGTTAGTAAATCTGTCTCTAACCTATTTACCAATTGATCTCTCATAAAAAAAACATCAATATATACATTTCTATCATTTATTTAAAAAATATTTTTGACATTGAAAAAGAACAAGCTAAGCCACTTTGATGAAATAAAATGCAATGACGTTTTTTGCATGGACTGCATGCACTTTCTTGTGCATTTACATTTAAACAAGACAATGAACATTGAACACTGAACTAAACCTCAGGTTCCTCCTTAACGTCCTCATCGTCTTCAAAGTACATTCTGTTCAGTCTTTCTGAACTGCTAGAAGTAAATGCATGTGTTGTAAAGGGCATGTGTGAAAGAAAGGGCTTTATGTGACTGCAAATGAGTGAGAGACAGTGAGAGAAAGAGAGAGAGAGAGCGAACTGGGCATGAGTAGGACACACTTACTGTTGGCTATGTTGGAGGCAGTGTAACTGTCTGCCATCCCTGAGACCTGGCTGGCAATGCTGACCTCACTGGCCCGCCGCACTGGGCCCCGGCACTGGGGGGCCGTTATGGGGGAGGAGGGGTACGAACTGTCCATGAAGACACCACCATGAGACTGAACAACATCCGCTAGTGAGCCGAAAGAGAGCCCATTAGACATACAGAGACTTTGGAAAAAACTCACACCCACATACACATACACATGATGAAGAGATGGACAGGGTATAGTATATGGTGAATGTGGCATTGTAATCAGTTTGTGATTAATATTATTTGTGGTAAGTAATGTTACTACTGGGGTTAGGTAACCCTGTAAACTGACATGCATGCCTTCTGAAGACCATACTTAAGTCATTATTTTGCAATTTTAATATTTAGATAAATAAATTAGTATAGGTTTGTTTATTTTACTATGTTTTATGCATACATTTTGAATTTAAATGTCTTAAATGATTTTTATCTTTAAATCTTTACTTATGTCTAATGCACTTATGTATTTGTAAGGTCATACTAAGCAAGTCCAACACATAAAACAAAAGGACATAATCTTTAAACTGTCAAAGGCCATTCCTGTTTCATAACCCAATACTTACCAAGACCACTATAGCTGCACAGCATGAAATAGCTTTAAAATAATGTAATTCCAAAAGTTATGTCCAAAGATGATAATACATAAGGTCCTGCAAACATAATTCTTTCCACGGTCCTCTTGGACACAGGATATCTTTATATTCTGTGTTATATTTCTATATATTCAGTTATATTGCTACCCCAAAAGCTGTTAGGTGGCACACAAACAATCGCTATTGGCTATGTAAGAATCCATGGCAACAGTATAATCATATGCATGTAATTACTTCTGAGACACTTTAAAGTGTTGGCACTTTAAAGTGTCTCATTACAGCAAGCTTTGTGACAAGTACAGCTATTCAAAAGCAACTCGCAGAGGAGTTTAGTTCAGGTTCAGATTCAGTCTCCCCCCAGCAAGAAGCATCCAGGCAATGTCAGAAGACTTTGACCTTCCTGAACCTGAATTTTTCTCCTCTGGCCAACAGCATGGGTAGACTTCACACATCAACACACACTTGCACAGCATGAAACAGGCACCAAGAGCCAAGCCATGAAGAACACTCCACTGCAACAATGAGTGACACCTAACTGTAAGTGCACACATTACCCATACACAGGACTGAAGACATTATAGTTAACAGGCACATGTTTATGTTGCCAGAGATTATCAGACTTGCCTTTTGTAGGTGATATATGTGTATATTAAAATGTATATGTAAAATGTAAGCTACTTCACACCAAAAGAGCTGAAGGTTGAAAGTCTCTTCAGTCATTAATATTCCTGTATTGGGTAAGGCTACAAAAGCACAAGAACAAGCAGAATTAAGTTAGGGATGCATCAATATGGAATTTCTGGGTCAATAATGATAAAAAAAATAATTACTGTGGATTAAACCAGGTTACAACCTTGAGGCAAAAAATTGACTACTTATACATAGTAATGGTATAGCTAGATTTTGTAAACACACATGTCGATCTTATCCCATGGGACTTAGCCATATCAGTAGGTAAATTTAACATTAGTACTAAGGACTCTTGTTTAGTGATGTTCCTGTCTAAACGAGGACCAAAACATTCAATATTGGATTTGTGGGACAGTGGCATTATTAATTATGCTCCACTTCAGTCTAAATCTGTATGGCCACTACCTTAAGCACGACTATAAGTGCATTAGTAATTATCTGCTGTTATGATAACATACACCAACCCTTCATATATTGTGCACCCCTAACAAAAATGAGTTCAACGCCACAGACACTGAGCAGGGAGTGGTCAGATGGGCTGCAGAGGCTACACACAGTCGAGAGATGCGGATGTGGCCCTGGACGTGTTTTCTGGCCAGTGGAGCACAGGCACGGAGATGTATGTCTCACTGACAACTTCTTGACCGCGCTGTGAATTCTCCAACAGCAACTGGGTGTGATTTTGCACGGTCTCCACTAAGTAGGGTCAAGGGTGAAGAAAGTTCAGGGGGAAAAACAGTAGGATCAAGGTTTGGTGAAAGGTGAGGGTGAGGGCCAAAGGGAAGGGAGGGAAAAAAGGAAGTTAAGGAATGGACAATGCTAACCATTTACAAGCCCTCATTAACTTGCCCATAAAACAATCCTTTGGGTGACCTTCTGTTGCCTTAATGGTCAACAGTGTTCTCTAGCTGAAATGAGATCCAATAGATGAGCAGCATCCTAGTTTAACACCCCTTTGTTGTTCTTGAATCTGATTTGACTTATCTGATGATGATGGTGTGTGTGTGTGGGGGTGTGCGCGTGTGCGTGTGTGTAGTGCAGGTATCTATGTTATTGGATCTATTGAGATCTTTTAATTTCAGATTTTATCAGTATACAATTTTCAGAAAAGAAAAACCTGCATCATGCCATCTCTGCTTCAGAGTGCATCAGCCAGTTTGTGCATTTACTTTTATAAAGTTAAGCAAAAATTCATTCAGAGCTGCTGAGCTTACTAAGTCACCATGAGCGGAATGTTTAGGTGGTGAACACTGCAGTTCATGTTTAACAGGGATGTTGTTCCAGAAACAACAAAAGAAAGTTGACCCAGGAATATGTTATATATGAAGAAAAATATATGTTATATAAAAAGAACAATGAAAAGGGACAAGTGGGACTAAAATTAATATACAGAACAATATAAAATGTAATAAAACAGAATCATATATGCATTTGTTAATCAAACAGTAACAATAACCCCACGGCTGAACAGGCTTCAGCTTGTTTAAGGAGGCAAATGCATTCCAGTCAAAATGTTTCTCTGCCTTTTGCAATATCAACAACGTATGGGTGTGGTTCCTAACGTCAGGACGGCAAGTTAACAGGGGCATGTTAAATAACACAGTCAAGTCTATAACTGAACTAAAATGACCATGATGGTATTGACAGGTAATGTTACAGCCCAGCAAAGCTTGAGCAAAAAAACAAAAAAGATCTGCAGGCATTTACGATTAGCACATCAATGCTTAATTTCCACGGCAAAAATACATAGTATTCAGGGTGTTCGACATCAGCAGTACGTCCTCTGCCGATGACATATGAGTTGTTCATCCAAAATGTATTTTATACACTGTGAAGGAAACCCACCACAAAAGCAAGTTGTTTTTAGAAGATAAAGCTGAAGATAAAGAAGGTACAGCATTAAAAGGTGTTTCTATCAATTTACCGAGCAGGGCAGAGTTGCCGTCACCCAGGGGAAAGCGTTGGTAGCGGGGCACGTTAAAGGGAGGGAGCAAGTGGAACTTCTTCTCTAGCAGGGGCTCCAACCGAGAAGCAGACGGATCAGCTGGGTGAAACAGGTTGTAGACTTGCTGACAAGCAGGTCGCAGCTGAGCCACTAGGGGGCATCAGAGGAGAATAGTAAACATCACATTGCAATTGCTGAAGTTCTCAACATTACTGCAGTGTTATTCCAACTGGAAGATCTATTTTACAATACACCATACAATATTCCGTTTACTTTAGGTTTTAGGTTTTTAAAACTCTCAAAAGAAAACATTTTAAAGCTTTAAACTTTATATAAACTACCATATCATATAAAAATGTTAAGAAGATTCAAAAGGAAAATGCAAATTTATGTTAAAAAAAAAAAAAAAAGTACCAAAAAAGGAGTTAAAGGTTCTAACATACAATCAACTATGCAGTTGCAGTTTATGCAGTTACTGCATACTGGTTGCACTGGTTCACAAAGTTTGTATTATTAACTAAATGTATGGGGTGTTCTGGGAATACTGACTGTCCAGAGGACACCAGCTTTACAAATGTGTTTATCGTGCATCAAAAATATTTCACGGTCTTACTTTACAAATAGTCAACATGGCAGTCTATGACTGGGAGCTCAGACATTACTTACTTATTGAATCTTCATTTAGACTTTCGTTCTAAAACCATGCCCATAACAGCCCTATGAATGTTCCCTTATCTAGACACAGTGTAAATCAAAGGCTCCCAGTTCAGAGGTGTACAGCCTTATTTTTACGACTGTGTTTTGTCAGCAGATATATTTAAATCAAACATTACATACACTGAATGGACAATAAAACTGAACAATATACATGATTTATAATTCCCCTAAAACTCGAAGAACTGCTATAATGGTAAGGACCAAATGACTACTGTTGTCTATGAGACACCTTCTCACACTTGAGATGATTACATTTAAATTACTATTACAATTTACTGTGAGCTTAAGCATGCAAATATAAAAAGGAGCTCTTACCATCCAGCATAGGAATTACGGTCTTTCTAAGGGCAAGGACAAGACCCAGGGGGGACCCAAAGAGGAAGAAGTCGGACACTTCAAAGTCAAACTTCCCTAATGCACCTCCCTCCAGCATTGTACTGTTACTGGATCTGCGAGAACCTGGGTCATTTCTTAGGACACTGGAGTGCAAACTGGAAACATGAAACACATCAGATTTGAATATCTGTTTATCTAATATTTTATCTAATTAGCACTTTAGCTGTAAGAAGATGTTTATGACATGATTGGGGCAATCTGTAATACGGAAAAAAGAGCACATTGCACAAGGAATGTAATAAAACAACAGTAAGTGAGAAACAGTATGTCTTATTATGTTTATAGTAGTTGTTGTCCATAACTTACAAATGACACATGTCGATTGGTTGCTTAGTGTTGGCCTATAATTTTATTTAAAACCAGCTGTTACTTTTATGTTTGCTCACTGAAATTAGTGTCATCTTAAAGACATGTGGACTCAGATTAAGATTGTTAATGTTCTTGAACTTAAAAATCACATGTTCAATCATATTAAATAATGGAACACCTTTAGGTAACATATCGTCACGGTCCAATGAAAAACATGTACCTCCACATTTGTCCACTTTTACTTTTATGCATCATTTGAACACATCAGCTGCTGTTTACACTGAGTGAGAATCTCAGGATGAATGGACCAAAAGAAATGGCCCAAAACAGTTTGGTGAGACGTCTGGTTTCACTGACTTACATTAAAGTTAAATTCCGTTTTTGGCCTCTCCTGTAAAGTTGCCATTTTGGAGATACTTGTTTTTCTTTGGACAGTGAAGATATATTAGTTCCAAACTGAAAATATACATGTATTCATGAGTGTGCCTGCCAGTCTCCTTGGTTTTAGTGTTCAAAATCCAAAAGTATTCGGTCTTGTAAACATGATTGCATTAAGTACCAGCCAGTAAAAGGTACCTTACAAGGCTAATTACAATAGACATGGTTTCATTCTTAGGCATGCTGGAATTAACATACTGATAACATGGGGAAAACACGTATTATTCAAATTTCATTATGTTTAATTTAGTGATTTTCATAATTCTGAATTCATAGCTCATTTTAGAATAAGCTCACTGTATAATGACAAAAGACTATGAAGCCAAAAGACATTATATTGACAGAACAGTGTCTGTTTAGTTTCTGTATGTGTTCTGCACAAATAAAGACAAACCTGGACAAAAAGGCTTGGTGCTGCTTAATTGTATCCATCTCATAAGTGGAGGAGTCACTCCTCTTTCGCGGAAGTTGCCTTCTTGGGTCATCGGGACCACCGGAGCGGGGGATGTCTATATTACTGCGACTGAGTTGTCGGCTACCCTCCAGGGCGGACAGTGGCCCTGAAGAAGACGTGTCTTGGCTGCAGTTGATGATGATACCAGGGGACAGGAGTTCTGGGTCCTAGGGGAGATTGACCAACATACAATTGATGGAGATAACGAGACAGAAATGCCTGTGTCCAAATCTATTGCAGTTTGTGTCTAATTTTACTGATACCATGTTGAGCACAGTGCCATACCAGCACTTTGGCCTTACCTGAACGCTCACCACACTTCCTCGTCGACTACTGCTTTGGCTTTCACATACTGTCTGGCTGCTGCTGCAGAGCGCATCAAACCCCAGGATACCTCCAACACAGTCCCCTATCAGACACACCTGGACAACAAAGATAATGTATATTCATATACACTGATCAACCGTAACATTAAAACTGCCTCCTTGTTTCTACACTCATAACCCATTTTATCCAGCGCCATTTATCATATAGGTGCACTTTGTAGTTCTATAGTCCATCTGTTTCTCTGCATTATTTTTTAGACCCTTTTTCCTGTTCTTCAGTGGTCAGGACCCCCACAAGACCACCACAGAGCAGGTATTATTTGGATGGTAGGTCATTCCCAACACTGCAGTAACACTGACGTGGTGTTGGTGTGTTAGTGTGTTATGGTGGTACATGTGGATCAGACAGAGCAGTGCTGCTGGAGTTTATGCACACTGTGTCTACTCACTGTCCACTCTATTGGCACACCATGTAGATGTAAAGACAGAGACGATAGCTCATCTGCTACTGCACAGATTGTTTTAGTCACCCTAAGGTCTTTCATCAGTGGCCACAAGGCGCTCCTCATAGGATGCTGTTAAGTGGATGATTTTGGTTGGTGGATTTTTCCTCAGTCCAGGTGTGCAAAAACTCCAGCACCAATGCGGCATCTGATCCAGACACAGGAGCGCAATACACAGTAACACACCACCACCACGTCAGTGTCACTGTAGTACATGATTCACCACTAAAATAATACCTGCTCCATAGTGATCCTGTGGGGGTCCTGACCATAGAGGAACAGATTGAAAGAGGGCTCAGAGTATGCAGAAAAACAGATGGGCTACATTCTGTAATTGGAGGACAACAAAGTGCATCTACATGCTAATTGGAGCTGATATAATGGAGAATGAGTGTACAAAGTGTAGGTAATTTTAATGTTATGGATGATTGGTGTTTATTCTCATATACTCTAAATTTAACACAGATAGATGGTTGGGAGGAGAGTCATACGGAGAACAGAAAGATGGACAGTTTACTTATGATATGCTGACCTGTCCTGAGAAGCTAGCCCCATCAAGGGACCGGAGGAAGTCTGAATAGACTTGATTGGCTCGGCTAATTACAGTTGCCACAGCATCTTGATACTGGGGCGAGGAAGTGGCAAGGAGTGGGAGAGCAGCCAGAGGGATGTGATCCTGACTGCTGGATAAACAGCCCTCATCATAGCTGTATGGGCTCAAACTGAAACAACACAGACAGCACATACTGTAGTTTTGATGAGGATCTTTTCACCACTGTATGATGCTCTTTTAAAGTGTTACTAAGGGAATGGTTCAATTAAAATAAAATGTAAACTATTTTATCTCATCCTAGCCTCAGCTACATGCAATCAGATTTTGATAATAAGACATCTTTGAAAATAGATAAAATGCAGGCTTCATGTGATGGCTGCACTGCTGTTCAGCTAATCATCCTTCAACAAACTATTTTTATCGATGACAGTATGTCATGCTGTGGCACATGTCACATAAGCAAGACTCACATGAACAAGATTCCTGAACTACTGGATGCAGCTTGAGGCAAGAAGACATACTACTACTACTGCTTATAATAACGATGATGAAAATAAATAAATAAATAAATAAGGTAAGATAAGATAAAACTGCCTTATTTCTTACTTGGACACTAAAGAAAAGGCATCAGCACAGACGGCTGGACAGGGCACCAGACGAATAGCAATATGGCCCAGGGCAGAGGGATAGTGCACGCGCATGACTGTGTCGAAAGCAGTGGTAATGGTGTTGACGTCGCCTTGCTTGGAGCTTTGTTCTCCGCAGCCTGTGTCCAAAATGTTCCCACCATGAAGAACAAGAATTAGGACATGGGTTTTGGAGGGCTGCAACGACTGGGGACACAATCCATCCTACAAAGGAACAACAATGTGTGCATGGTTATTGAACAGGTGGGTATGTATGTAATACAAGTGTATGGAAGAATGAGCTGGTTGGTGGATGGACAGATGGATGACAGGAGAGATAAAGAGAATGAATGAATGAAAGCTGTCAAGACAAATGAACGTCAGTTCTGTCTCTAAAATGTCATGCAAATGAACAGGCAAAGTCTCCAGTCAGTCTGGATCAGTAGCTAAAACAACAAGTTCAGTTAAAAATAGTGCTAGAGTCAGGCGCAGTGTGATCACACTTCTTTAACACTTACAGTATTGCTTGGATGGCAATAAAATCTTTTGACATTCTAAACTCAGGGGTGGAAATAATCATTCTGGTGGCAGCTCCAAGAGCTTTACAGACAGTTGTTAGAAGTCATAGAAGAAACTATGAAAATGAATATAAAATCATATGAGCCATCATGAGAGCAATGCCAGGAAAAAGTAGAGCTTTAATTAAGTTTGAATAAATAAATATTTGAATACTTTACTTTTTAAATGTTTACTAAAAGTTAATACTAAGCTTGACTGTCTTATAAAACATCATAACTGAATAAGGCTGAAGGTATTTGTAGAAGGCCATGTGTTGGAACATAAACAGAGAGATATAACATGTAGGCAGACCTTAATATATTAGCAGGACTTTAAAATCAATTCTAAAGATACAGGCAGCCCTAGTTCTTTTAAAATAGAGGTGGTATGAACCCTCTTTTTGTTTTTATGCTGATCTGTGCTGTGCTTTTGTTTGAGTTGTAGGGGATAGATTGTTTTCCTAGGAACCCCAAGAGGAAGAGCATTACAGTAATCAATTATGCTTGCTGATATGTAATCATAAAAAGCCCAATTTTGTGACTGTATTTATATGGGGCATAAAATAGAGCTGAGTCTAAAATCACACCCAGATTTGGTACTTCATAGCTAAAGGACCTAGTCTGTCATGAACCATTTTTAGAGTTAGTACCAAGAATCAGTATTTCAGTTTTTATTTATTTTGTTGTAGCTTATAAGTCTATCTGGCCTTATTCTTAATTCTTCTTTTAGAAGGAATGAAAATAAGCATATGCCCTATAACTGACCCTTTACATGACTTACATGCATTTTTGTAAATATTGATTTCCAGTATAATCAAGAACTGACTATTTTCTAAATACGATTTAAACCAATGTGTCTGAGAGGCCAACCCTAGTATTCAAGGCAGTTGATTCAAATCTTGTCATTAACAGAAACAAAAGCTGCATTAAGATCCAATAAGATCAGAATGAAAGGATAAGCTCTTAGACCTGAGGTCAGTGACAACATGAACTGTCTCAATACTATGATAAAGGAAAACCAGTTTAAAACTTCAAAAAAATTGTTTAATATAACATTTTCTAAGACATTACTTTTAAAAAAGAAAGTTTAAAATTGGTCTAATTTAATTTAGCCCAAAATGATCCACGCTACTCCTTTTTAGTAAATATTTCATAAGGGTAGTGTCACGGCGCAGTTGGGGTGTGGACCCAAGCGCAGGAATCCGTTTGCGGCGATGTAAATGTTAAATTGCAAGCAAATGGCCTTCCTGGATGTGGAAGCACGTGAAACTGTGTGTGAAGTGCTTTCGGGAACGTGTTTTGGAATTTTGGTTTAGGCGGGGAACCCCCGACCTTTGGAGTGAGAACCCCACGTGCTACCACCGCGCTATACGGTAGTACACGTGAGGTAAGTCAGGAGGGGTTTTGTGAGGGAGATGGAGAAATGGCGGGAATAAACAAACAGAAGGAGAAGTTGATAAAAATCACAAATAAACAGAAGAGGGTTTAACAGAAAGGGGACTTGTGGATCTTTGCGTGGAGAGTGACCCACGCTCTCTACTCTTTGTAGTTAATTATTTTAAACACTTGTTGCTTTTCGCTTTTCTTCTCTTTTCTTTTTCTCTTTTCTTTCAGGTGTACCATACCGGCTACCCCTCTACAAAGGTGCAGCGGAAGTGTTTGTGTGGTGGGGGCTTATATGGTTGCCGCCTCAGGTGCCGCTTGTTGGCTTGATCAGCCCGGGGCATTCTGGGGTTTGGAGTTCCGGGCTGTAGTTCCCCCAGAACGGCGCCGCCGCTGCCTCCCTCTGCTGGACCCTTACAGGTAGTTTTAAAAGTGTCTAGAAAATCACCTGTTGACCTGATCAAATTTACAATAATTTACCGTATTACTTAGGACATAATTTTGAACACAGTCAGACACCAGGTTATGGAATGAGGTGGGAACAGGATCAAGAATGTACTTAATTTATTTATTATAGTTGTAAATTTAAGATAACTGATAACAGAGACCGATATTCTGACTGTGGCTTATCAGGAAGGGTAGTGAAACTTGTCCCAGTTGGCTAAGAAGTGCTCTGCCTTATCAATGTGTAGTCTTCACAGGTTTTGAAAGTTAAGTCAACATACGACATGTCTGCAGAACCATTAGGATAATTAGTTAGTCTATGGTGGGGAAAAGGATTTTGACATTAACTTTGTGTTTAATTAGACTAGAGGAGTATGACTGTCTGGGTAGTTGCATTACAAGAGATCTGCTCTCGTTATGTACCTGCAGGTTAGGTTTCCTCAATAAGTGCTTTAATTTACACTTTTTAAGCGTAATATGAGTTTTTCTTCAATTTGACAGGTGCAAGATCTGTTATCATTACATGAGGGAGTCAAAGCTGTATTTGATCCCCTAGACATGAGAATTTTATCATGAGATTTAGTTGGAATTGTATCCTACTCCTCTTACCCTACTGTAATGTAATTCTAAAAATCATGTCAAAGATGCCAAAAATACACTTGTTTAGACAAATAAAAACAAGATCTGTTAAGGTGAAGGTGTACTAGAAATTAATCTGGCAACTACCATTCCCAGAAATGATTCCACCACAAAACAAATATGACCTCTCACGTGTGAATTAACAAAAGAAAAAATGCCCAAAGTGAGAGGTTGTCTTCCAGGTGCTTAAAGCTTTTATAATTTACTCTCCTTTTTTAATCCATGGTTTGTTTTACCTCTAATAAAATTAAATAATGCCTTTGCTGTAATATTCTAATCACCACATTGTAATACAGCTTTTAAAGTATATGATATATATTTACAACTGCTAAGCTCTGAATATAAACTTGTACAATGGTAACAGTACTTAAATGATTTAAAAGCTCAAAATGTGCATTGCTGAAGAAAAATGCACAGTAGATCAATTGATCTATAGATAAATATTTTTGGTAGGATATAAAAACCTAAGTGCTCTAAGCTGCATCCATGCATGTGTTGATCTCTGCAGTTATTCTCGAGCCAATGCAACAGCCATAAGCTATATATACTGATTTATTGAAAATATAATATTTAACATAAAGTAGTTCTAGCTAGCTAAACTTTTAGAATTGTAGGCTATTGTTCCAAACACACATTATTTCATATTGCACACTGCACACATAACAAACAGCATGTATATAATACAATGTAAATGCAGAACAAAACTACATCAATGTTTACAAATAAATTTACACATACATATATATACATGGCCCAGTTTTTTTCTCTTACAAATATTGTTGTTGTTCGTATTCTTCTTTACTATAAAAATAAAAATACTATACCGTACTTTAAATATATTTAGGTAAATATTAATCAGCTCTATAGGTTATAGGTTGAGTTGAGATTATTTCTATAGCTGTTAAACACTATAGCAACCATCCTCTTAACATGTGCCAACCAAACCCATGTGCAAAACATGAGTTTCATGATCACTTGCAGCTTGCTACATTTGTTCTATGTGTAAGGTAACAGAGGCTGTAAGTATGCGTCACTTAAACTAGGTTAAAGAAAAGAGAAATAGTAATACATACATGAGATTAGAAATAAACTGTGTATCACAAAGTAGGGTGCCGGATATTGTACTATTTTATAATGACAGAGCCAAAAAACAGCAACAAATGTGGATGTTAAGGTGGTGCAGATACCGATCCAGTATATCAGATATATCCATACCTGTTACTAAAATGCTTTATTTGACAGGATTACATCACAATCTTAATAATATTTTGTCATATTACCCACCCCAATTATTATAACTGACTACTAGCATGACTGCTAGCCTTCACATTTAACTATCCATAAGGAAAGGAAGACAAGAACAGGAAGCTACCACAGACAACCAAAATGATGTGTTAGGGGAACTACTCTGGACATAACACATATGGTTTTCTTTTGGTAGTGCAAATTAAGGAGCCGTTTATCAGGATACATCACATTCAGTTTGCAAACTATTACTGCTACTGTATATGACTTTAAGCGAATTCCTTGACAACAATATAGAATAATGTGATGCATGTTGACAACGTTATCAACAATTTTCACTACCAAAACCAATCCTTGTTTACTTACTGAAAGGTGCCTGGTTATGGTGATGATGGGGATGTTAGCTGTGCCACGCATCTATAGCATGTGCAAAGGGACAAAAATACTACAGGAATGAATCGATGATTTATATCTTACAACAACTTTGTGTTCAATTGTCTCTGACTAAAGAATTCCCTTATTCGAAACTACACTCGGAAACCACCTGTATGTGTCATTTCTGTTTCCAATTAAATTTTACAAATTAAAAAAATAAAAAAATAAATAAATTAAATTAAATTAAATTAACACAACATAAACATTATTGAACTATTATTGAGGTAAATGAAATATCTGCAATTCTTATGGAAAGAGTTAAAAATTGTTTCCCAAACATACATGGTCGAGGGAATAGTAAACTATTTTTAAAAACGGTGGCTGACTTTCTGATACCACATTAACATTTACTATATATTATTAGTCATATTACATATCCTTAAAATGTGTTCATATTATTATTATTATTAATAATAATTATTATTAATTATTTCTTCCAGTACAGTAATGTGGCTGGTTATGAACCACATATGGTATAGCTTGAAGGGCAGGTATTTCCATGGACAGATATTTTTATGTATACTTTAAAGATGGTAATAATTAAACAAACTGAAATAGAGTACATACCTCATCTAACCTCTCTTCACTGGCTGACCTTGTGTAATCCCCCATGTCCTGGTACAGCTCTTCTGGAGACAATAAATATTATCAGTTAATAACAATAACACCACCCATAGGTCCTTTATGCATTTGCTTATTTGCATTTTTACATTTTTCATTTACAATCTGTCAGATTATATAACATGGTCAGAATTAATGAGCCTAGTAGTAGTGTCATCATATTATATAAAAACTATATATTCAAGTCGAATGTCTTGTCTGAAATCAAGCATATGAGTAGGGGATGTGCCCCTTCTTTGACTGATGTGTTTATATGGAGATTACATACGCTGTATGTGCACAATTAAATGTTTAGGTCAGTATTATAGTATTACAATCTATGCTATTATATAGTCTATTATTGTCTTTCATACTGACAAACATCTAGTCTAAATATTGCATCTACTGGTCAACATTTAAATTTAGAAGAATGAGATAGTAACTTCAGTTATAAACTTTACTGTAATAACCAAACAGCATGGCTCATCAAGTAAATTCTGATTCTTTGCAATGAAGAAAACATGTACCTGTGGATTCTTCAAGATCCCCTGCTTCAATCTTGTCCATTAGATCGTTGGAGTTCCACTTGGCAATCTCTTTAGGAAAGATCTCTTCACTGTCTGAAAAGTCCTCTGTAATCAAAAAGTAAAATGACAAAGTTTTTAAATGCTTTTCTGTGACAGGGCAGATGATCATGTTTAGTGCTATGCCAAAAAGGTTTCTGTATCAATATTGAATATTGATTATTTTCCCAGGAAGTAATGAGTTATGCAATTCTATTCTGGAAGTCTGGAAGTCTGTATTCAAGATAAGCACATGAAAATGCCTGGAAGGTCCTAAATTAGGCCAAAAGTAACAACTTCCAATGGTACAGGGGTGTTACAGTTGCTTTGAAGGCTGTAATGCCTCTGTGGTCTGAAACTGATCACTGATAAAGGACTATAAGATGACTGACGCTCATGGAAAAAGCTGAGCTATAGTCTCTTACTGTATACCTACAGCATGGACCAACAAGACAGGTGCATCTAATAAAGTGGCCACTAAATTTTGCTCATGTTTATTTGACTTAGAACTACAGAAACACTACATACATTACTATTTCTGCAAATGGGCCAGCTGAACCCATTTTCCCAAACTGTATAGTGTTTGAAAACACCAGCAATGCTGCTTTACACTCATAACAGCATGAAGCAACCAATTACCACGAATTACCATGACCACCCATATCATATTTGCTCAGTGATGGTCTTATGTTTGTCCCTTTCCAGTGACTGTTTGAGATGTCAGTCTTTATATACCTAACAAAAGCATCCACATGATAAGTTTCTAAAATATGGCCAGGGAAGTTTAGGCACAAGGTGGGTGAACATAATTAGCTGGCAATGTATTCAATTCTTTTAAAAATATTGTAGTGTGTTTGCAAGTTAGTTTGGGTTAATTGATATTTAGCCTTTTTTTGCTGGGTCATTCTATAACCTCAATTCTGCGGTGGAAAATGTAAATAGATGTAAAAAAAAAAATCAAATGTATATACCCATATTTTATTCACAAATGAACATAGAACATGATTGAGATATTTTACCATTCATAAAAATTATAAACTCATTTAGAACTTCCAGGAAGCAATGCATCTTAAAGTTGGTGCAGGGTAAAAATGGTACTAATGAAAAACCGTTGAAGGAGCACTTTGTAACTATGTCACATGACTGGGTATAAAATAGCATTTTAGAGAGATTTTGCAGAGTCTCGCAGAAACAAGATGAGCTGAGGTTCACCAATCTGTGTCTAAAACTTGTGGAACAATTTTAGAAAAATGTTCCTCAACATAAAAGTGCAAAGACCTCACCATCTACCCTACATAATATCATCCAAAGTTTCAAAAGAATCTGGAGAAATCCCTATGATGATCATTGCATGAGCTCAGGACTGTCTGTGAACACAGTTTGCCGTGCAATCCACAAATGCAAGTTAAAACCATCTCATGTCATGTCTTCCCTGGCACATCTTATTTAGAATGTACTAAGACTAAATGGAATACTGTTATGTGGAGATGATATATGCAGATTAATCAAATCTTGAAATTCCTTTTAAAAACAATGAACGCTGTTTCCTGCAGACTTAAGAGAAAAGGGAGTGCACATTTCAAAAGCCTGCACTTCTAATGGTATGGGGTTGCATTAGTGACTATGGCGTGGGTAACCTACACATATATATTTCACAGTATAGAGAGGTTGTAGAACAACATATGCCTGGCATATTTCAGCAAGACAATGATAAACCACATACTGCATCCGTCACAGTGTGACTTTGAGGAAGAAGAGTCAGGGTGAGTGCTAAATTGGCCTGCCTGCGGTCCAGACCGTTAACCAATAGTAGGTATGGCCCTGTTCCAACTTCTTGAGATGTGTTGCTCCCATCAAGTTCATGAAATGGTAAAATGTCTCACCTTCAACATCTATATATAATATAATGTTCTATATTCTATTGTGGATACATTTTCCACAGCTTACCAACTTTTTATAAGGTTGTATAAGAACTAAGCACTGTGAATATGGAGTCTGCTGGCTGTGTTCATGTATGACGATCAGTCAGTCCCAGACAGCACAAAGAGAAGACACAGCAAGGCTAGAAGTGTTAAGAGAAAACTCCATGGCTATGGGCAAACACATGCTCATTAATAAGGCAACTACAAGTTTGGCAAAAGCTGTGTTCTTTTTAATACCAGTGAACATTACAATATGCATCCACCATTAAATAAATTAGATGTTAGAACTACAAGATTTTATTAGGAAGAATGCCTCATAATTCCAAGTTTGTTTTACAAAGGTACCTAAAAATAGACAAGGCTTTTGCACCATTCCCCCTCTCTTTCATCTTTCCTCTGGTCACATCCTCTACTATTTCTGGCTGACAAGTTTTTCACTTGTTTTATTTGTTGGCATAATTAATACACTTCAGTGTATCACAATAACAGATATTCCAATTCTTGTCTTCTCCAAATTTGATAATAACAAAACAATTAATGTAGAATTGAACTGCCTAAAATGATGACTTTACAGTATGCATCGTAAGAAGAGTTTGGGCTGACCAAAATCAATTAATACATACTGTTTCCTAAATAAACAATAGGCATTATATGAAACACAGGGCAGCAGTATACATTCTAATTGAAAACAAAATTCACGTGTGCTAAACAATTCAAACGCTGGTGGTGTGGCTAATTTATTTGTTTATTAATTACTTTCATTAATTACCATACATGTATTTGACTACTGGAAGGCAAAAGGCTACATGAGCAAGACAGTACGAATGCAGAATGAAAAAAAAAAGAACGTTAAACAACACTCTTTGCAAATCCTGCATCAAGCACAATGGGTAAATGGTTAACAGCACTGCACAGGAAGGCTTTCCAGGAAATTCCATCTTACTGCATCTGCAGACCCAAAGCATGCTGGATTTCTGGGTAGCATAAGAAGTAGTCTGTGCCGGGAAGACAAGCAGTGTGAAGAAGAAAAGGAAGTAACAGCAGACAAAGTAAAAGTTATGCACACAGTTTTGGTAGTTTTGCTTAAAACCCCTCAGTAGCACTTCTGCCTGGACTCTAATTATCTGCTGTAATTCTAATATTGGATTAGGAATAATAATTACAATCAAATCCAAATGATCCGCAAATAATATATGGACTGCTAATCAAATGAGTAGCAAAATGCAACACTGTAGGCCACATAGCCAATAATGAATATACCTTTCAGAAGTCCAAGTGTGGAACTTGCCAGATCTGTCTCAACATGATAAAGACCATCCTGTATTTGTTAAAGCTTCCAGAACAGGAAACTGAACAGACAACACAGCTTCAAACATCTGCCTTCTCATCTTACAAACGATGTTGTGCCATTTTCCAAGCATTATTTAAAAGGATGTCCCACGTTTTACATGGAACTTCCTGCCAGATTTGTTTCTAAGGTTATTTTCGGTAAGCTCTAAGTAAAAAAAAAAAAAAAACTTTCCCCAACACACTTAGCCTTAACACTACAAATCATTTAAGGATTAAATAAGCATAACAAAGATTTTACATGTACACAACACTTCTCCAATTTACAGTGAATAAAAAGTATTTGCCTGATTTTCTGTATAATTCTTCATTTTTACATTTTCAGGAAGCTGCAAAAGCAGGTCACTGTTTTACTATCATTTGCTGCAGTAAACCAATAAATAAAACTGGTTTAAGCAAGCATTACCCAATATGAATAGAGAGTTAGGCCATCTGTACAGTTTTTAAGGTCAGCAAGGAGACAATTATTAAAGCACTGTGCTAGTTAGTGAACAGTGTGTTCCACATAACCTGAACTCAGCTTGAAGGCCGCTCTATGGTGAAAAATTGACAGCAGCATAAAATATTGCAAATCACTATTTTAGTAAATGGTTTCAACCAAATTTGGAATTGAATGAATGAATAATGAAAACTGATACTGCATTATGTTGGTTCAGACAACATACTCTATACACAGCATTTCCACTCAGCCAATATTTACCATGTGCATCGAAGAATTCCTCATCTGAGTTATCCTCTGAGTCACGAGCAATGCTCTGCATCCTCCATTCTGAGATACTGTGACGTGATGGACTCACTGGAATACAACAAAATCCAAAGCAGCCATACTGATGACATTTATGATGGGCAGGAGGAAGCTTTAACCCAACCTTGTCTTTTAGAAAACTAGCATTTACCCTAAACTATGAAAAATAATTAAAGTAAAACGCTTCTTGGAGTAGGTAAATCTTAGTTGTTGACTGGTCTAAACTGAAGGATCTAACTATTTTATCCTTAACATGTATCTAACAACATATAGATTAACAGCACATAAACACACACCTCCTCGCTTGGATGATCTGGAAGACCTGGATGATGTGGACCACTGCTTGGTCAGTGTGCCCCTTGCCTGTAGTGTATCCACCACTGTAATCTCTTCTCCTGGGCTTGGGCTGAGTGTGTCATGGACCTCCTGACTCTTTTCAGGGAAGGAGTCAGTCCCGCCATTGGCCTCCGTTGCCTCCTCAGCATACTGTGCCATTTTCTGGGCCAGGGCCAGCTGGGTTTCCAGCTCTAACTGCCGGATATCTTCCATGGTCAGACCATACCATTCATCCTGCCAGCACCAGGCCTGCCGGTGGGCACGCACCATCACCTTCCTAAGACCTGTCAAACACAGTCAGGTCCATAAATATTTACTAAATACATCAGCAGGCTTATTGTTATTTGGCTCTTTGTTCTTAGCTAATGAATATGAGTGCAGACATTCAGTTTTAAAGGGTAATTACATTCAAATGGTGTGAACAGTGTAGGAATTACAGCCATTACTATACACAGCTTCCGATTAGGGGCTTAGAAATCTTTTTAGAACATTTCTCTTCTTTGCTTTATCAAAGTCATGCGTTGCTTTTACAGTCTCCTTGCAATATGCTAGGTTTAATCTATGGGAACCAGTTCTACTAGCAGCAGTATGTGCCCAATGCCATAACAATGCTCTTAGGTTCATGGATCTCTTTCTATCATGATAAAAAAGTTTAGATGTAATGAAAAGATTCAACAGATGCGCTTGTTAAGATGTTTTTCTGGCAAATTATGATTTGGTCACCCTTGTTTTGGTTTAAATTTTGTTTTTACTTCTCTTGATAGCTGACACCGACAAAGACAAAGGCTGACTCCCTGGAAGGTGCTCTTGATTTGACCCGTTTGTCTTAACCAAAGAAAGAATTATTTTATCTTTAACCACAGTTCAGTTGTATTCTGTTGTCTTCTAGGCTTTTGTGTTTCTGAGTTGACACCGTCAATTTGTCCTTTTGAAAAATAAACCAAATTGTTGGTTGGGCACACCTAATGTTAATTACTTAATTAATAACTGGCCATGGAACAGCTGAGCAGGTCAACTAATTGGTCAATTCATTTTGAGCCCCTAGAAGGGGACTATGCATGTATGTGCAATATTTTTCCATTCCCCATGTGCAATAAAGAATAAATGTGCAATTATCTTATCTTATCTTATTTTATGGCTATAATTAATTTACCCTCAACTTGAAGCTGTAGCTCTGCAATGCATTAACAATATATTAAGTGAACGGTAATCCAACTTCTTTCATCATCAAAATTTACTTTGCAGTCTTAATAACAAACTGGAGAATGAGGTGCTGACCTTTTCAATCATGGTTGCTTTGTGAGAGAATAACCCCATCACAGTATAAAATATGTTAGGATTACTGGTATTCAATAAAATTATGCAAAAATTAGGAACAGTCTACCGAATGACGGAGTGCGCAATTGTATTAATGTTAAGTAATGTTAATGTTCTTGGCCAATAAATGTGCTGATACATTATTATTCCTTTTATAAGCTATTGTTAGTTAACCTTTTTCTATTTTTTCCAATTTTAAAAATACATACCAACATCATGAATGAAGCGCTCTATTTTGGACTGCATGCCCCAGTAGCGGAACTCTACTTTGCAAAGTTTGTATGCACACATGATCGGTGACTTGCTGGGGTCTTTCACAAACTCTTCAATCCAGTCATCATTCAGAGGTCCCCGACTGGTTTTGACAGAGCGGTATATGCGAGGGTCCTCCTCTGCTTTGTATTCATGAGGTGGGATTGGGTCCTTCACTATATCGATGGGATCTGGACAATAATTCAACAATACAAACTGTTAAAAAAGGTTCCAAACTGACATTACAGTTGATGCATGCTGCTATATTAAACAGAAAAATATTATCTGGGCTTCCATACTGAACATCTGTATAAAGCTCTGTCTAAAGTATGAATTTTTATAAAGTAGGCAATTTTAATTTTTATTTTCTTTATTTCTTGCCATCCAAGAAGACATAGAGTTCTTAATGTTGTTTTAATTTTTTGTGCTTTAAAATATAACAATGATGGAATCTGCCCAGGAATAGAGAAGAGTGAAAAATGTTTTTAGGCATTATAAATATATACCATGTAGTAGGTATCTAAATTTTAAAGAGGCTAGATTCAGATTTATAACCTGCACATTCCGTAGAAATATCAAAAATTTTTATTATTCAATTATGAATTAAAATTATGTCTGGTAAACTAGGAAAACATCTCTATCTACTCTGCAACAACACAAGATATTGGTAATTGCTAATTAAGCCAACAGCGTACCTAGGGTTCGTTGCCTCCTTTCAGCTGGGGACAGATTAAAGACATCTGCTTGGTTTCCTGTATCAGATTTGTAGTACGTCTCAATGTCAATTGAAAATTTCTCGACAAATGGACAAGTGTATCTAGGAAGAAAGAAGGAAAAAAATAAAAAATGAGAACAGAGATTAAATGTATTCAGTCAAACTTCTGTGTCCAATATGCACAGAAATTCTTATAATCACATCTGTCTCCTGCCTATTAATATTTACATATGATGTATACTGCAACACCATCCGCATCTCCACTTCACTATCACTTCTTAATTAGTATATTTAATTATATGGCATCCGAATTCCTCACGGTATTCTTGTTCACTTAACTTCTCTAGTTTGCTCCCATACAGAATTACAGTTTGGCTAATTCCAACATAAACTTTGTTCGTTTTGCCATATCTGTGGTCTGCCTCCCTGAGTACTGTTACTATAACTCTACATGGGTTACTAGAGGAATTCATGTACAAGCATACCACAGTGGGTAAAGTGTCCATACATATTTGGAAATTCCATGGATTTTCTACATTTCTACATTAGACACTGGGAACCCTAGTTTCTACCTGACTCTTCACATCATTCTGAATTACTTTGATACATTTTAAGAACACAACTTTTAATGGAGAATTAATAGAATTTTCCTTTAAATGAGTTATATATAGAGCTGTAGCCTTTTTATAGAGCATAAACCTTTGATCTACAGTGCAACAATCAGTTACATTAGAACAGTTCAAGATTTATTTTTAATTATGTTATCATCCTAAAAAGGACAGATGGGGATGTGACTGCATTATCTTCAGAGCACTTATAGAAAAAAAATGGGAGTCAAACCTCTAGTGTACGTGAATGAACAGTCAAGAACAACAGGTACTTTGACAAACAGGGCACTAACCGTGTGCGTGTGTATGGGTATGCATTCCAGGATTCCTCTTCCACCCTTAGAGCGGCTTTGGGCAGGATGGAGCGGAACCAGCTGGGGATGTGCATGCCTATGTGATAGACCTTGTGTGTATATTGGCCAGTTCCACCAGGCCCATCTGTATATGGCCGATTCTCCAGGATCTCCACACCACTGCCCTCGCCACAGCTCTCCTCACGACTTTTTTTCTTGAGACAAATGAGAGAAGAAAGTATATGGTAACACTTTATTACATTAACCATCAATGAAATATCACAGATATCATAGATCATTTGTTTCTACTACCATACATGTTATAAAATCATATCATACAGACAAGACAGTAAGATGAGTTTCAACTGCCTCTCAACATCTTTTCTACAGCTGTACATCGATGATAAATGCTCAGCTACATATAGCGAGTATACCTAGTTACTATAATACTACCTAGCAGTATGAAGTGGTAGGTCCATTAGAATTACCTGGATTTCTACATTAATTTCTGATAACATATGGTATAAACAAATCTACTTCCTACTTGGCTATTTTGGCCTCCAGATGAGCAGCTTCTCCTGACCAAAAGAGAGCCTAACTGTTGCTGTGAGGTCTGCAGACTTTTCCTCCGATACTTAATCAGATGCCCTCGCTCTTAACTCAACCATGGCTGAGGCCCTCAGGGGAGGGGAGGCTTGAGAAGTCCTTGTAGTGAGCTTTAGATACTAAAGCTTGGGCTGCTGGGGGACACAAAGGCCGGAGCTA
>JAMWET010006271.1:232500-360000 GCA_024036415.1 Prochilodus magdalenae
GATTACTAGTGCATTAAAAGTGTGTGAGGTTTGTGTCCTTCACTTTTCAAGATGCTGGTTATTATTTGCACATCTTTTTTTGTGCTCCTTGTTGCTCTATCTGTGACCTCTACGGTTCTATACATCAGCACACACTTCAATTCCTCACTCTTATAACCAAGTAACTCACAAAGTAACTAGATAGTTTCAAGTTTACTGCTGAATGGTAAGGCTAATTACTGTGGCGTAGGGTTCAACTAAGGTATTTGTTTATTTTTGTTGTTTAGTCCTTTCTATTCTTCTTCTAAGTGAATGATCTGGTTAATCAGTGAGGTAATGTGTAAGCCCTATAGTTGTAAATAAAAGAAAAAGCAACACTGTCATTGTGCCTTTACCTGGATCATGTAGAGCTGGGCAATCCGGTACTCCTCCACACTCAGAGGCATGGGGATACGGTATTCTTTGATTAGCATCCTGGAAATCGTGACAAAGAAATATTCGAGGAAGAATTACAAGGGTAAGGGGAGAGAGACTGAGGGAGGGGGATGGGGCCGGAGGTAGGAAGCCAGGTGTGTCAAACGGCCATCAAGGTCATCATCGCCAAAACCTAAAAATAATAAAAAAAACAGAACAATTTAATGAACAACACCCCTTACACGATCATAAGGTGTTTTGCATTAGCTACTCTAACCACTTTAAAAAGCCTGAATATCACAAATTAATCTCTAATTATTGTTTCTCTCTTAATCTACCAAACAAAGCATGGATTGAAACTAGGTATGGTTGTTAGATAATTAATACTGAGATGTGTTACTGTTGTGTTGCATATTATGGTTAATCCACTAAAATAAAAGGCACTAATGCACTAATACAAGAGGAAAGTGAAAGAAGTGTGGAGAGTGATACAAATGAATCTTAATACATTGTCTTTTTAGGTACATTTTAAGACATTTTTTGAAGATTAAGATTCTTAGATCTTAGAAGATTTTTAAGCTTCTATAACTTTCAAACATTATGTGGTTTAATGTCTTTTTCTTGTTAAATGGACAAGTCTTGGTTGTGCTTCTGAAATTTTTTGCTTTATTCACTGTAAATAAACAATCGAAATGCTTTTTAAAAGGCTAAAATTGTTACATATAAATGTATCTATAATGCCACATGCAATCCAAAAACCAAAAACTCAATTATTGTAAATATATTTATTGTTTTAACTAAATTACCTGATTAATCAGTAAGGTCATTTGTAATCCAGATAGTTGCAAATTAAAGGAAAAATAACATTTGAACAAACTTTAAAGTTATTTTATATAAAGGTATTTTATATAGATCATGTAGAGCTAGATTTACAATGTGGTTTCATATCTGATTCTTGTTAAATGGATTCTGAAGTCTCAGCTATGTTTGTGATATTTATTTTGAATTGTATTTATTTTATTATCTCAAAAAAAAACTAAATGCATTTTAAAAGGCAAAAATTGTGATATATATTATAATTGTTACATATACAGGTATCCACAATGCAACATGCAATCCAAAACATATTATTGCTCAAGTCTTTCTATACCTAAAAACTACAAATTCCTTTTTAAAAAAACGCTGTAAAAACTCAAAAAATGTATATTCTATTTGCTAATGAATCTTGTACTCAACATATATGCAAGACTATCGCAATTACTAAAGCTTTTACATACTTTTCCTTGTTCCTGGCAGAAAATTACAAAAGCATAGACTCTTTCAGACCTGACACTCTCTGGAGTTTTCTGCAGATCATGGATCATCAGGTGCAGAATTCCACAAACTCCAGAATCTCATGCGACTGTGGTTATTCCCTTTGTTAGGCAATTTCAGTAGTCTGACAACTACTTTCTGTGGTGTACAGTTATATACAGCATGGACTGGGGGTTAGAGGAAAGTACTAGGCATAATATGGTCACATGGTCACAAGTGTGGCTAAGCATAAAATGGATTAAGCCAAAGTCTGAGGGAATGATTGGGTGTACTACAGCACCCTGGAACAGTACACAAAAATAAGGACTAAAAGGAGTTAACTCAATAAATATAAACAATAACTAGTTTTGATCAGCTGATAGATAAAAATCATTCCTGTAGGTGAATCTCATGTTTTTAAAAATTGCAATGAAAACAAGTCTGTCGTTAAACTTGCAACTAAACAGAAGAAAATAAGAGGAATGAATATATTCCTATATATGCTTTTTCTTTTGCACTTAGTTTTACTGCAGGAAAACTGTATGAAATCTAGGACCTCAGGAGAACAGTAGCAGTAGTCAATTTTGATATTTCTTCATTTGAATTTAGAGTACATTGTTTAATTAGGTGTAGAACTGACAGTCTAATTTGAATAATTTATATGTTTTCTCTACTTAGAACAAAGACATTTGGGGCACATGGTGCATGAAGGGGATCACTGGAGGTATAATGTACCTCTCGTACAGTACTGTTTCCAATATGTTATTTAATTTTGCCGGTTATCATAGGCTTGAACTCAGTCACACAGATATAGCTTTTCATGCATTGCCATTAAAAGTTTTTGGTAATGCCAAAGCAAAAAATCTCTTTTAAGAACCTAACATGGCAGAAAACGTACCATTTTGAGCAAGAAAACATGTATGAACATATTTCGCACTCCAGTTGCTATTTATTGTCACGAAAAGAAATCATTTAAGCACGCATGGTGCTTCTTTTATACTGTAAAAGAAAACACTGCAGCACAAAAAAGGCTCTGTGAATGTACTGCGGGGGGATGTGAGGTAAAACCGTGTTAAGGTATGGTTATATAACACTTTATCTACATAACTCTGACCAGCATACTAATTTGTTGCTTAGAACAAAGAGAGCATTGACTGACCCTGTGCAATTTTGGTTATTCACCTTAATACACACACATCTACATCAACCTACACCCAATTAAGCCTGTGGCGTAATTAAGCTTTCATGTCCTCAGCTACTGTGACGTGAAGTCAAATGACCGAACTGCAAAAACAACAAGGGAACCCCTTAGGTGGACTCTGGATCTCAGCATTAGCTAATGCTCAGGCTTACATAGTTTTACTCAAATCTCGACACCACAAGATGTTATTACACTGCTATATGAGACATGGTACCGTGGAGAAAGTTCTGGGAGTAAATATTACATTTCTTTTTTCCTCACTGCCCCTTTAAGAACTCCTCTCGCAAAACACAGTCTTATATAGTAGATGGGACAGGACATACAACATCATGGACGGCTTAAAATAACTGGACTCTTGGGAAGTTCTGTGAGGTAGAAGTAGGCTAGCATTGGCATAGTGGCAGGGCTTAGAAGGATGTGTGGGAGAAAAGCAAGGCTGAAACAGAGCAATGGTTCATGCCATGCGTCCAAAACCATGGGGTATGTATGAGCATGAGAGTACACAAGTTAACCTTCATGTAGGAACAACTGCACATATCACAAATAAAACTCAGACCTAAAACTTGGATCCAGACCGGTTATAGAGCCTGTCGAGAATATCAAGGATATAAATTAAGTAGCTGATTGGATGTCAGGGTATTCTAACATTAACATATATTTTAAAAACTGATTTTTTTATTACTCTGTAGCAGAGTATGTGTGTGGAGGGCTGCAGCAGTACAAACAAAGCTAATTCTGTGCTACACCAGTTTATATTGTAGGTATAGACTTGAATTGTTGGCCCAATCACAAACCAAAACACCTGCTGAGCCTTCTTTAAAATGTGTGCAGCAAAATTAATAACACAAGGCAGCCTGTGTATAATACCTGAAGAATTTGGCTGCGATCTGTGAGAATTTCCATTATGTACATCTAGTGAGGAGCACTGCAGCACAGATGCTTTGTATGAATGGGCATCATTGTGTGAACAGCAGCTGTCATGTTACTCGGAGAGGTAGTCGGTATGTCGGTAAAAAGACTGTCTGGTTCACTGGATGGAGTGTTATTAGAGAGATTTAGGAGTGAGAGAAAACAGACGATATGACTTTCTGAAAAGCCTGTTATGTTTTCTCGGGTAAAATCAAGTCGCTTCACTCCTTGTTCTATTCCTACTCCTCATTGCTCACATACCATGTCAGAGATTTTTGCAATGGCGGTTTTAAATTACAAAAAAGTATTCAGATTGTGCATCCATGTGACAGTTGTGGTGATGTCATTGTTTTTGTCTGTTTATTTGGACATTAAAATTGAACATTAAAACTATTCCACGAATGGTGCAATGTGCATAATGAAAAATGCATGGAGTTTCAATGCAGGATTAATACAGAGTTAAGTTTTTAAAGTTAAAGAAGATTTTTTCAACTTTCAAACTTAGATCATGGCTCTGCATGGCTCAATTTTTCAGGCTCAAGGACTTCTGTGTGTGTTGTGGGTGTTATATCACATCAGCTGTCTGATTTACAACATGCATCCAGAAATGAGTTCTTTGTCCTTTATTACAGATAGTTGTTGTATAATAGTTGTATTACAGTCAGTTGTTTTTAAGGAGGATTTGTTTGGGTAAAGTAATCTATTTATATTTCTAAACAGTAATATTAATAGGGGACATTCAAAGAACCACGTCATATGAGTGGAGTGTTTTTCTGCATGTGCTCACTTTTAAACTAAGAGCGTGTTTTAAGGGTGGAAGCACAAGTACAATTTTGGACCAGTATGCCCGACCCTTTGTCGTACCACTAAACATGCTATGTTGTCTGGCTACCAAAAATACTACTGGGTGCAAACAAGTAAAAAATGCCCCAAATAGGCAACATGCTTGTGTTATATACTGTCTTAGTTTTAGCCTGTCAGTCCAGTATAGATAGCATACACATTTCAACTAAATGAGATTTATCAGGTTCAAATTGAAGAGCAGTGAATGTAAAATACTCTTTTATTGCATTGCTTACTGTCAATATGGGTTGTAAAAACTGACTGAGCTAACAAGGAATTGTCTGACCAAAGAAATGGGGAGAAGAGACAAGACATACCAAAGCAGATCATCAAATTGAACAACCTAATAACTCAGGGCTGTATATATAATTTTTTAACATATAAAATAGCAAGCTCTAGGACATTGTAGCAAATTGTCACTAACTGTAAAAAAGAAAAGCAGCATGTAAAGCGATGGTGCTTCAATATTTTTTTTGTAAACTATGCAGGTAATTGAGTTTCTCCACAGTAAAATAGATTCCACACAAAGTGATGCTATTAGCGCAGCATTAACCGCACCAGCAGTAATACAAGCATAGTTAAAATCATACATTTTATATGGAAAGGAAATACAGTGCCATCCACAAATATTGGTACCACTGGTAAACATAAGCATAAGGCTATAAAACTGGCTTTTTAATTTTTTTTCTATTTGCATTTTTGTTTATGCTTTTGTTTTATATTTGGTTTTTAAAAAATAAATACATTTTGTTATACTAGAAAGTACACATTTAAAAAAGAAATACTAAATAATGCTATCAAATGATTTTTTTTTCTCTAATCCATGTGTGCGACAATTGTTGGCACCCAATTATTTATTACTTTATACAGCTTCCCTTTGCAAAGATAACAGCTCTGAGTCTTCGCTTATCATGCTCAGTTGAGATTGGAGAACACAGGACATGTGATCTGAAGTCCACGGTTGTGGACGTGCCTCTTTATCTCACTTATCCCACAGATTTTCTATGGGGTTAAGTCATGGGGCTGGGATTTGCGTAACAAAACCTTGATTCTGTGGTTGTAAACCATTTTTCTGTTGTTTTGAGGTGTGCCTTATATTACTGTCCTGCCTCCAGAACAACTCAGTTTCAGCTTCATGGCTGAGGCAGTGAGGTTCTTAATTAATTTCTGCTAATACTTGATGGAGGCTGTGACTTTAAACTGCCGAGGGCCTTTGAAAGAAATTGCCATAAATTTGTATTTTGGTCTAATCTGACTATACAACATGGCTTTACTGAAAGTCTTAAAAATGTATGCCAAACAGTGCAGTGGCTTTCTTCTGGCATAACAACTTTAGGTCATGTGGGTGGTACTGTAATTTGAGTCATGTTCTGACCCCAAGATCGAACTAAATCTTTAAATTTTTCACCTACGACATTTCTTGCCACTTAAACCGTCCTCCTCATTGTGTGTTGTTAGCGTAGCCTGTTAGCATCTTCAGTTGGTTTAAACTTCTTACTTATTGCCCTGATAGTGAAAACAATTATTTTAAACAGTTTATCTGTTTCTTGTAGCCATTTCCTGATTTGTGCAGCTCAACAAACTTGATGGCACACCACTGCAGTATTGTCTGACCATTTAAGTTTTCTTAATAACTCAACATAAAATATGAATGGGAAAAGTATTCTTAGTTAGATTTCACTAGTTAAATTTAGTTAAATTTCTGGGGGTGCCAACAATAGTGGATCCTTTCAATCAGTGTATTTCAAAAAAGTTAAGATTTTGGAATTATTTTGATTATTAATTTAAATAAAATATTGAAAGGCTAAGCAATAAATATATTTTTACAGTTCCATTTATACATGTTTACCGTTTACCCAGGGTGCTAATGTTTATAGAGGGCATTTTAATTTTACCAACTTATTATTTTTAAAGACTGTAGGAATCGAAAGGGGTTCCCTCAGCTCCCAAATCCAGAAAAGTCTTTTGGCATGGCTTATTTTGTCAGCAGGTAACTGTTAAACTGTAAGAATTATTGCTGGCATTAAGTATGACACTACAGCCCTAAACTAAACAACTTTCTGTACATCCCGAGGCCCTTACAAACAACTGGATTTGTTATCACTACCTAGGAGACCACCACTGACAAAAAAAGACCAGACATTAACTTGTGTTCCATGATGTTGCAGAGCAGATGGCCTGGGCTGAGTGGAAATTTCTAATACTGCACACAGCTCATAGTTAGAACAGCTCAGTTCTGTAGTGCTTACAAGACTAGGCAAGCCTTGTTTTACCGGATCACCAGGCTACACACTCTCTCTACAACATTTGGGAAATATCACCAAGGGCATTTTAAAATGAAGGAACACAGATGTCAGTTTATGACACCTATCAAAGAACACACTTGTGGATTAAGTATTACTATTACAATCGAGCTATTTTAAGTGCAGCAATATACATAACCCACAGGATATGAAGATATAAACACATAGCTGACCCAACCCTGACCGGTGGTGGTAGTTACTTAGAAAATATCACATTACAAATTACTATTTCTTTTAAACTGTAATGAGATCATGTGCACTCGTTACTTTACATCTGTGTTACTTTCTATACTCAAACAATTCTGTACCAGTTTTAAACATCTCACACCATTTACAAAGGATTAATCCGGCGTGAAAAGTGGGAGTAATAAAACCGTTAGCTGGCAGATGGGCGGGGAAAAAGGCACTTTAAGTTAGTGTTTAAACAAGGACTGCAGGATTCATTAAAAGCTCCTTTAAATAGTGCCAATATTTGCAAATTTTGGAAAAGCCCAACATTTAAAAAACACCCAGATATTGCGAAATGATTTTTTACTCTAGGAAGAAGTGAAAAAAGCTAGGATATAAAGCTGATGGAAAAATAGTTGTCAAACAAACAATGATTTCAAGCCGTAAGTCACCTGATTTAATTCTACCTGGTTTTATTGCTTGACATACAGAATAACAACAGTGAAATGAAAGCTTTAGTGCAAGTTCTGCCAGGACCCCAGTGCTACATCACTCATTCATTCATAATTGTGGCCAGTAACAATGCTCCACCTGTCTTTAAAAGGACTCAACTTACACTTATGTTTTGCCACCTTACGGTACGTCATTTATACATTCTCCTCCTTCTCCGTAAATAAGTGGAAATAGGAGGCCATACAGGCGATCTGAATATGGAGCATGATTTGAAGGTTCCTTTTGACGATCTCAAATTCTGAATCTAAAACTCATGTAATAAATGGCTCAGAATTTTCTGGTGCATTACATTCCCGAACACAAGGTGGTCATCATCAGGATGGCACAGAAATGTCAGCCCTCATTAGGTGGGCCACTGCTTGTTTTATTAACTCTTCATATTCCTTTTTACATCAAAATTCATTCTTTTTTTTAATTGATATTCAAACACTTTCTGTTTACATATTTAAACATTAGAATAGCAAATAAAAGTCTGCTGCTGTGCACTTCAAGTTGTCTATGCTATGTAATTTCTGCAGCTTGCTCCTGGCTAATGATAACATTCTCATTGGCTGAAAAAGAGCTGACAAGGAGCTACTAGAACTCCCCACAGGATATTTTAAGCAGGACACAAACCCACATGAAGTATGAGTTTACCGCACAGCAGCACTCAGCAACTCCAAGCACTGACTGCACTGAGCATAAAGCTTTGAAAACTAGATTTTGCCATTACACTACCTTAAATTTAAGCCATATTAAGACCACTGAAATCCACAGTGGATCACATGTCTTGAAAAGTACAGTGAAAGGCAGCCAGGCTGTTAAATAGACAGACAGTTCTGTTACCTCAGTTAATGTGACTGGCCTTGTCTTTATAGCCTGTATCTTTTATCTCAATAACAGCCAGTCTATAAAGAGGTAGTAAACTGATACCAAGTGAGATAAGTGATGTCAAACACTTTATTTCATTCAGTTTATGTGGCATTCTGCCCAGTGTCACTTCCACATTACTGCCACCTATTGAAGGCTACTCTCCTTGTGCACATATTTCAGTCAAATGTCTCTTCTACACACCTGATGGAACATGTCACAACTAATTAGGTTCTTGGCAACTGGCATGGAACATGATTGGAATTAAAACGAGTATCTCAGGGAAGCCTTTCAGAAGTAAAGCTGGGATGTACTACCTAATTCAGCAGTTTACTAGTTTACAGAAACAATTCTAGAACAATGATTATTAACGTATACCACAATAGCAAATAGCTTTATTCATGGTACAAAACGTCATTAAAAGATTCCAAAAAATACAGGCATGCAGGGCTTCTAAAGGATTCTAAAGGATTCTAAAGGATTCCTATAGTTTTAAAGGATATATGGCTTAGCTGTGAAAAAATTAGAATCTTAAAGGGTAGGTGGCAGGTAACTTGGTCTATCACTGGTCACATTTTTATCCAAAGAATATAATCTCAGGTGTTAATATTCTACATGCTGCATTCTGTTCAGGTATATTTAGTTTATTGTGGTGGTAAGAAATCATGTGATCAGTGAATAATACAAGTCAATGCAATAAAGCAGCCTGGATCTACAGTATTTCTTAGCCTATTGTAACCAGAGGTAGAATCTGACCCATGCTACACTATATGGATACATATACTGGATACACCTACATGTTACACCTACAGGAGCTTTAGGATCATCCTAATGGTGTTTTAATGGACTCTGTGTATCCACATAAGTTCTATTACATCAGACTTACTCAACCATGCCTTTGCTTTGTGCACTGGAGCACGGCTATGCATGAACAGAAAACAGCCTTTCCCAAACTGTTCCCACAAAGTCAGAAGGATACAAATGTCCAAAATGTCTTGCAATGCTGAAACATTAACATTTCCTTTTACTGGCCAACCCATACAAAACAACCCCATAGCACTGTCCCTCCTTTACCAAACTTTACAGCTGGCACAATGCAGTCAGGCAGGTAACATCCACCTGGCATTCTCCAAAGCCATTAGACTGTTCATCAGACTGTCAAACTAATTTGTTACTCCACAGAACATATTTCCACTGCTTCAGAATCCAGAAGTGATATGCTTTACATAACTCCATCTTATGCTTGGAGATGTAAGGCTTGCATACAGGTTCCTAAAAACGTAAGACTTCTTTAATTAAAGATTAAGGCATAACAAGTACTAATCTTGACTTGTGCCAGCAGCAACAACTGGCAAACAAAGGAAATACATTGGTTTACTTTTACATTTACATTTGGTATACATTTGGAGGTGGGGTCTTCACCTGACTCCTGACTCGCCCTCTCAATTTACCTTTTCTTGTCCTATCAAAACTCATCACTTCTTAATCTCATGATTTTAAAATCTGATTGGCAACTCATATGAACCACCTAAGCACACAATTCTAAACTTTTTGGATCTATATAGAACACATACTTTAGGCACAGAGAGAAACTCCCATAAAGAGATTTGGGTGAAAATGACCACAGCCCAACTAAACCAATCCTGCTGCATTATAAGGTTAACTTATAAATGGCTTTCTTCAAACACATTACATTTAGAAATCACAAAATAGTCATGCTTTCTGCAAACTTCAAACAGCTAAACAGCTGTGGACAGTTTAGCTATGCTAAATCTTTTTATATCTCCAAAAATGGCTTGGTTGCTATTTTCATGATTGTGAACTGTCTGTAATCAAACAACCATGATCTTCTACATTGGAGTTATCAAGCAATGGAAGTCCGATAAGCATTCTTGGTCAGCATGTTTAAAATTATCACACACTAGCATCACACACAGACAAAATTCAGGTTTCATGATGGCTGTCATTGCGGTTCTTATGTGCTTTTGTCTGTTTATATTAATAAAAGAAAACATTTTTATGTTTTCTGCTAACAAAGACTTGAATGCAAAACATAAAAGTTGAAAATATTACTCAACTATTACTCAACAGTACTTTATGTACTGGCTTGTATGGACAACTGAAAAGTTACTAAGAATCTCTCTTAAAATGGACATGCATATCTTTTCAGTTCTCAATCATGTATGCATCTTTACACATCTTATTGAGCCAGTTTGTCATTGAAAATAAAACAAAAACATTTAAAATATGTTCCTCATTCTTCCAATTTTTCCTTTGTCTTATTTAACCACATAGATTGAACTGTAAGTATGACAGACATAGCAACCATGACTAAATGTATCTCAACTTTCTTAACATTTTAGTCCATTACAACATTATTTTTTAATGTTCCCTTGCTTACTTTACCTCACAGCTCAACTGTGCACCACAATACACAAAAAAGTGTGAATAGGGAATAGTGTAAAGTAAAAAATTTAAAAGGAACAGGCATCCCTTTGGAAGGCTAGCTGTTGTACACCAATCAGTTAACCATGTTAACTCTGCAATGCAATTTCAAAATAATGTACATGAAAAATTGTTAATAACTGTCTTGTCTATAAAATTCTTCAAGTTACAGAAACAAGATTTAAGAGGAGTGATAAAAAATCTCACCCATAATCTAAATTCACGGATATATGCAATGCAATAAAAATAAAAAGTCAGGTCAATCAAAGACAGCTTCAACTGATTTAATAACTTTTTAGGCCAATCATAATTTAGGTCAATACTTTATGCGTATCTAAATATACATGGGCTAATGTCTAAAATTCCCTATTTTTATGACACGTCATACTAGTGACTCTTTTTACAATGAAGAGGTGACACCGCAAAGTGCTAATGCAGAGAGTTCTTTCTCCAAGTGATGGTTATGTTACAACAGAATAACATCAGATGTGCCTACTTCTCAGGTTACTGGTTCTGTAAGCAGGCAAATATATCTACTGTAAACTTATATTTACTTTATAAGTTTAATAACTTTAAATACTACTTAAATGAAAGGCTCATTTAATGTACCACAGAGTATTAAAGAGAACTGTGTAAAATGAACCTGTAACTTCAATTCACTGTGTTTTCATTAGCATGAAAAATGTAGTAATATTAATGAGTCTGTACTCTATTAACAGTAAAGCACAACTATATGTTTGAAACACTAAGCTACCATGCTATACTAATGATACGAGCATGCTAGGCAGGACAGCTTAAGGGGTAGAATAAATTGCTTGAACACTGGAACTGGGAAACCATTTTGTGTTGTGTGTCTAAATCTTGACAAAATCTTATTTATTATTTAGTACATTAAAAAACACAAAAGGAGGGTAAATTTATGTTAATGCGTACATATTGGTGCTTTCACTTCCATCTGACCCTGATCCTGATCCTGATAATTTTGCTGGATTTATAAAGAAATACAGTTGAGAGAGAAGCACAGCATAAGATTCTAATAACAGAGACTGAATAAAATAAATAAGGATTTCAACAGTGTGGGTAGATTCTTAGCATCCACGCAGTGACTATAGTTGAAGGCAGAAGGCTCTGAGAACTGAGTTCTGTGCAACAGGGAGAAAAGACCTTATGTAACTTACAGAAATAGCTCAAGAAGTGGAAAGTAACTGAGGACCACAAACATTTCAAGTTTTGGAAAAAAAAAATCAATGCATTAACAGCTGCAATGTATAGTACATTTTCAAAGTTACGTAAAACGTAACGTAAACGTAACGTAAAACAAGGGGCCTTTATCTGATAATTGTCAATTCCTTGAGATTCCTGGATCCTTTGAAAACTATAGAATGACTGTTATGGCACTTAGCAATTACACTCTTCAAACACTGCATGCAAGGTAATGCAAACAGCTGAAATTTTAAAAAGATGTCAATTTCAAGATAAAAAATAGCCATATTATACACGCAATAGTATATCCACCATCACCATCAAGTATCAAACCATAATATATAACATATAGACAAGTTCAGTTAAACTGAATTTCACAGAGACACTAAAAACATGGATACACTCAACTATTATAAACAAGGTTCCATGATTTGTCATGTATTGTTTGTTTTATTCATATACCATGTATTCCACAGAGAAACTAGGCTATTAGCAGCCAATGAATCGACGTACTAGATGAAGATAGCAAGCTCTAGGAGACCTTTAACCTATTATGTTAACATTTATGTTGCTTGTATTTTAATTATTTGTCCCTTATATTAGCCACCTAGCCACAGTCCTACTGCTTAGCAAATTCTAATTCTATTTGCATGATGTGTAGGTAGGCCAAATTCTTACATTGCACACTAACTAAACAAAAGCAATCTACTGTCAAACATTGGCTCTGGGTTTGCAAAAAACAGGATTTCAACAATGCAGTGTTAACTCATCCTTCTCTAAACAATTGGGAGGATTTCAAATAAGTTCTCAGGACTCCTTATATAGATAGCCCAGTTTTACAGAGTCTCTCTACCTCCATAAGTGCTCCGAATAATGTTGCTATGGTGATCAGATGTTCTTTAACATGTGACTGTTGAGAAAGGAGAGAAAGAGCCAAAAAAAGGTTTATATCATCCCCACCTCCTGTTACATTGTGTTCCAAGCTAACACAGTGAACTCTTACTGTTAGGATGCATAAGGTACACGCTTGTACTTATTGTATTAAGTGTTTTACCACTTATTACAAAGCTGAGTAAACTCATGTAATAGTTAAATCCACTGGAATCATCTGCCTGTCAGTTCTGAAAATGTATTTCTTTTTTCTCCCCTGTAAGGTTTTCATGAGAATTTTCTTAATTAGTTCAGGAAACTAGAGGCATGATAACCCAATTTTAATTTTAATCTATAATTTAATTTGTGCTGTCATCAAATCCCTCATATCAGCAATTCGTTTACCCCAGAAATCAAGATTTTTTGGTTTATACAATATATATCTTACATGGTAGCATCACAGCAGGTACAGAATAATTTACAGTGGTTACTGGATAATAAGCTTTGAAATTAAATGTAGAAGCAATGGCTCTGTTTATGGACAATGATCTGTAGATGCAAACAGCTAACCTTGCAGATGGCCGTCACCTTCTCTCATCACTCAGCATGATTCTATAATATACTGTATTGTTCAATATAAGATTCTCAACTCACTATACACAGGTATTGATTTATATATTCAACCCAGTGGAACAAATTTAATACTGTGCTCAGTTTAATACTCATTAATCTGGGCCAGATACTTCTGATGCACTGTTGTATCTGCCATCTTTTCTGTTTGAACTAACAGACACAATAGATTGCCATGCATGTGCATGGCTCAGTCAATCCTAATGATTAACTGATATAGATGTGTGTATGTACAAAATATATTTCACTTCTGTTTAAACTTCATTTTGGATGCATTTGTTCAAAGGTGTAGATTTATTTATTTTTTTGTGAGCATGGTGTAAGCTTGCTCATTCATCCCTTCATAAAAAAATTAATTGGGTTATCAGTTTTTGTGTATGCTACACAAGCAATAGTTGGATGCTACTGAAACTTGTGTAATGGTTTCCCATACCCTCTTCTTTTTGAATGATGATTACTACACAAACTTTGTTTCTACATTTACATGCAATGGATGATAAGAGCCCAACACATTTTCTGATTTTAAGAGATGTACAATACTACATTATGTTTGAAAAAAAAATACTCACATTGAGGTGCCAGGACGACTTAAATCTCTGAGTTATGTCACAGCATCTATCAAAGGTAAAAAAAAAAATATTATTTTTATTAAGGCAATGTTACACAGTACTGACTTTTCCATATTGCAGATTATTCAGCACATACAGTTTTAATATGTAATTACAATCAATAACAAACCATGGAATTTTTCACCTGGCACCTATTTCACAAATCTTAATAAAACAATATGTCTACATTGCAGTTAAATAAAAGTAAAAACAGTAGCTCAAAACACATATGGGAGTTAAAAGTCATCCTGTAGTCCTTAATCAATGGACTACAGATACAAGGCAGGTGTAATGAATTGCTGCTCAGTGTATATGGAGCCTATATATGGGTATATAACACATAATGTGCAACTAGACCACACCCAGTCAAAGGCTGGGATACAGTTTAATATACTGGCATGGCATGACTTTTATATGGAAACAGAAAAGAAACAATAGTTTTCATTTCACAAGACACAGATTACAAAGAAGAACCAAATGTGTCGTAACAATTTTCATTCCATACATGGGCACCGGTTACAAAATTGTGTGGCAGAATGAACTGGTTCTAAAATAAAACCATCTTTACATTTAGATTATGAAAGCTTTACGAATTTTAAGTTTCATACAAAACAGCCCGGCAAAACAGCACACTGAATTAATAGCATGAGTTGATAAAGCACAAAGGATCAGGTTAAGCCTCTCAGGTCAAAGCCCTATCTATTAATGAAGTGTAGTGCTGAATCACCTTTACTAGAAAAACAAATCCCCACAGACTCTCTATATAGTAAAACTCATTTGGTACCAACTACATATTTTTTCAGTCAGTAGACTGTGATCTGACATCTCACTGTTAAAGTCACTGATGCAAACTTTGCAATTACTGTAGCTAGGAGGGACTGTGCATTACAGAGATTGTAGTTTATAGACAAACAGCAGCCAATAGATCTCCGACAATTCTAAGATGCTCTACTTTATTACTCGCTGACAATTGTAAATGAAGTACACTAACTTGGATTAAACTAATTTTGAGCAAGACTAAAGAATTTACATTAACACAAGTTTACATGAAAACTTACAGCAACAACCTTCTGAATTGAATGGGCCTGTCACAGTTAATAGAACACACTGGACTTTAGGTTTACCTGGACATTTCACACAGATGAGTTCATTTAATTAGTTTAGATGCATATAAGTAATCCATTTTATTAGATTTTGTTCAATTAGATATTTCATTTCAGCTATAAATAATTTCCACACTAAAAGTCATCATTACTGCTAAAGGGGGGGCTGAAAACACAAAACCCAAGTGTTAAAAAAAGAAAAAATAAAAAAAAAAAAAAAAATCAAACTAAATAACTCAAAAAAAAAAACAAAAAAATTATTGTTAGTGCTCATTAACATGTGTTAGGAAAAACCTGGATATAAATGAATACAACCATTGTATCACTGCTCTGCAACTTCTAATACTATCAATAAAGTTCTGTTTAGGTAAAACAAAGTTTGACTATAGAAGTAAAAAGGAAGCAGAATATGAAAAAAAAATGAAGGGCAGAATGGGTGAAAGAGAAAGACAGAATGACAGTAGGGGTAATGGTGTGCATCATGCAATGACGTGAAACGGGAAGGGAGAGGGAGGGGTGAGCTATTTTAGGCCATTTGGTGGTGGTGGGAGGGGTCTGACTCTCTCTCTTCCTCATTTTTAAATTACAGTGGTATAAACCGGGCACCCTGAGGGAGGGTGGGGATTCTTTTCTCAGTGTTTCTTTTCAGTACATCACCACTGTAAGCTTTGTTTACCGCAGAAGCTAGCAGGTATGTAAGTACATAACTACGACAAAGAAAAGCAATATGAGCATTCCCTGAACACATTGTATATCGTTGTGTGTGTGACTTGACACGGTGTTCCCATGTACTACATTTAAAACCTCCATGTGCCCTTACACTGAAAATGTCAACAGTCACTTTCTTTTCAAACGTCTTACTTTGGCATAGTTGAATGAGGAGAGGTCAGTACAAAAAAATGGGACTCACCGTAAATCAATGCTTAGCAGTATATTACTTTTTAAGGAACATTAATATATTTTGAGACCAGATATAAGACAATACAGTTTATATCATTATTGTTTGATGTCGTGTTATTATGCTAAACATGACCTGTTCTAGTGAATTTCTCCTCTCTGAGACCCTGCCACCCTTTTCCGTCTGTGCAAACCCAGCCCGGCCCCTACCCCCACAAAGTTTTTTTCAGAAATGTATATTACTGAAGCAAATTATATTTAATTACTTACTTGTTAGCATCTTATGTCCTGTTAGGAAAGCTTAACCTAGTTGATCAAAATCTAAAATTGATAGTCTGAAAAATTACCAAGCTATCAGTCATCCACCCACAGTTTACATGCAAACATCAAAACGTTTCCACTTTACTAACATCGCAACCCCAAACACAACCTGCAAGTAGTAGCCCCCCCGTTTGACCTAACAACTTTAATGAACTTCTACTTTGTTATGTAACTTTTGTGTGATTAACACAGTGCCTTGCTATAAATCAGCATACCAGAGCAGAGCTCACAAAAATATGTGAGCTCACCAAAAAAGGTAGGACCAAATCATTGGATTGAAAATGGGCTTATAACCAGCATCTGGACATTTTTCATCCTTACCACAGAGCTTCTGTAAAGAATAACCTAAAATGCTAAAAATGGAAGCTCTGCTGCATCCTTCTACCCTCTGGGGACACACTTAAGCTGGGTCTATTCTTAACTGAAGCCGACATGTATGCTATCTCCATATATAGGGGTTATTAGGGGTTATCTGTGTCACTAATAAAACAAAGGGATATCATTTCTTATCTGGCTCCTGCTGTAAATTTGATATGTGAATGTGTAGTGTAATTAACTCTCTCACACCTCTTCTGGATTCCAATTCCCAGAATCCTCATGGAGACCATGTGATTCCAGCTCCCCTGGGTCCACCAATTATAAAGCTCTCTCAAGATCTTGGTCAACATAGTGTTAATTATTCTCACCTGCTTCTCATTAAGACTCATTTTATCATCTTATTTGTACTGCAAGTTTCTTTATCTCTGTTGTTTTTCCATGTCTGACCTTTCTGCTTCTCTTATTTGGATTGGGTTGTCCCTTATATGTTTGTGAAATGTGTTTACTCCCCGTTTGTTCTTTGTTCTCGCCTTCGCCCGTATATTGACGCTCGCCTGTTGTTTGAAGTATCCTGGTTTAAAAAAGAAGGAGGCTTCAGGTTCATGGAGAGCTGAAAAGTATTAAAAGGTTGCTCTGTTTCTGCTCGACAGGTGAGCGACATTAACTTATTTTGTGACAGCAAATGGTTTTCATTTCAGGAGCTATCGTAGTAAGAGTTTGTTTCCCACAATCCAGTTATGTTTGTTACATTGCTTGCTGTGCCATTGTTTGCTATGATAATAATTTATTGGTATATCTTGTACTGGTATATCTCAGTACAAGAGAAGAAGGGTTTTAGAAAGGGTTTAATGGCCATTAAGATCTATAAAGTATCCGTAACTCCGCGGTCTAAATGCGTGTCCATAAATTTTGGGGGAGGATCTTCTGAAGTAGCACTAAAGGGTGGGGTGTTTTTGTATGGATCATTCATCACTACCCTGTCATCCAAATGACCATGACCTCTTTTGGGTAAACACATACTTATAATGATGTTTAAACTGACAGTTCTAATGTTTAAAGTCAATTCAACCTTTTTTTCATCATATCAATACGGGGTTTTCTCATTTCTAATAGTGAATAAACATTTTCCTAAACAAATTCCTATCATCTTGTTACAATGGGCAGCTACATTAACCTGTTCGAACACAAATGTCACTAATGAAGTGTAGAAAAGTTGGATCTGTCATTCCTGAGCATTTTAGTGGCACATGACACATTAGAGGCCATGTAGTGACTGACATTGTACTGAAACATTAATGTGTTGTATATGATAAAGGACATAGTAGCTGAATGCTACATTTTTTTTTCTAACCAGAGGTGAGTGCAGTGGAGAGTCCAGCCTGATAGCTGGACATTAAGACAAAGTTAAATGTTCATTGTAATAAGAAACACATTTTGTTTTGCATTGGGAAACATATTGTTATATATTAGACCTAAATACTGAGTTAAGAATAGGGGTTTATCGTGTAAGTTAGTCTATACCAGCTATTTGATACTGACTGAAGCTAGATTTACTTAATCACTTACTAATTAAGATCTTCAGGCTGTCACTGTTATTAAGCTGCTGAGATATCACAAAGGTGCACATGTAGTCTTGAAATGCAGACTTAGGACTTTTTAGTTCCTCTGTTCAAAAAAAAATAGAAGCACTGTTACAACCTGTCACAAAGAATAGAACACACTCAGTACAACTTTTCTGGATATATTGCAGGCATCATTACAATGATGAAGATCTACAAAAGTCAGTTAAGATTCTACTATGCAAAAATTAAGCAATCTATTAACAACATCCAAAAGTGCCAACTTCTCTGGGCCACATTTCTCTGAGAGCATGATATAGGGCTGTGTTAGTGCCAATGACATGAGTAAATTGATGTGTGAAGGCACTATTGATGCTGAGGGGTACATACAACATTCATTTTTCCTAATAGCTGGACTATTTGGTGAGACTTTAAAAACGTTTCTACTGTGCATCAGTCCATTTAAGATGAGCTTGAAATTCTATTTCCACTGTGCATAGTGAAGTCTTTTTCAGCAAGACAATGTCAAGTCACAATTTTGCCTGTGTTACCACATCATTGCTTCACACTAAAAAAGTGCATTTGTTAGACTGGCAGTCAAGATTTGTCTAGCATTTAAAAATTATGGTTATGACGCTTAATATATGATAACAGTAACATCAGACCATGGCACAGCTGAAATGTTATTAAGCATAAATGGAGAAAAAATCCAAATTTACAACTACAGCAATTGGTGTACAATCATTGGTAGTGAAACACTAAAGCAAATAAATGTATTTTATGTTTTCAATTGAAAAATGAATTACAGATAATTGCTCTCTGTTTTTATTTACATTTAACCTACAGTTTATTTTTTCGTAAGTAGGTTTGTATATACAGTATGTTATTCATATCTATCAAACCTTTACATCAGAATCAGAAATCTTATTGAGGAAAAGAGTGAGAAAGGCCTTTTCAGAGTGCACATCCTCTGGAAATGCAACAGAAAGGAAGGAAAAGAAAAGAGGGAGGATATTTTTAGAGGTAGTGGAGTCAGGCTTCAGTGGTCAGAGAGAAAGAGGCCAGTGTGGGAAGAGAACCACAGAACTGATGAGGACTTTCACTTTTACTTACCATGGCATGCCCTCACAAAGTAGACACAAATAGACAAGGGCAGAGCAAATGAGAAAGACAAAAATGTACACATACATTGGCAACAAATTTTCAGGGAACGGAAGCAGCCAACACACCTGCCAGGCACTCCTCACTCTGGTTTTGGACTAGCTGTAGAGGATTAGGGGATGTGGAAGGATAACAAAGAAAGGACACACAGTGACAGAGACGTGCACTCTGTGGTCAGCTCCTAACTGAAGCATGCCTACTCTAAACCAACAGCCCCATAGGTGGTCTGGTAGTATCCCACCATGCATTTTGTAGTTTCAGTGCTTTGCATACTCCAACACACTTAATGCAACTAATCAGCTTCTTAAGGAAACACAAAAAGGTGCAGGACAGGACAAAGTTGGGTGGATGTTTCTAAAATCAATAAACACTTGAAGATCACCAGCATTACACAGGTGATAAGTAAGCAACATTATAGCTCACATTCTTGATACCTGATATTTCTAAAAAACTATTTATTACTGCAGATGAACAAAATAATAAAATAACTTCGCAGGATGCTGTACTTTCTTTCTGTGAGCAGCACTACATTTGTATAAAACTACACTTGTGCATATTTGAGAAGTTGAGGTGGAGGCTGATGAAAAAATAGCTTCAGGCTACACAATTATTTGCTTTAAAGTTTAATTACGGGGCAACATAGAGGTGGAGTGAGTAACACTATTGCCTCACAGCAAGAAAGGTTTGATTCCTGGCAGGGTTGTCCATGGTCTATCCTCTGCCGGGTTTGCATGTTCTCCCCATGTCTGCGTAGGTTTCCTCCAATACTGTCAGGTGGACTGGAGATGCTAAATTGCCCCCGGTGTGAGTGTGTGTAAATGTGTATGTCTGTGTGTCAGCACTGCTCATGGACTGATGACCGGTCCAGAATGAGCGCTGGGATAGGCTCCAACACCCCCGTGACCCAAAAGGATAAGCGGCTTAGAAGACGAATGAATGAATGAATAAATGAATTTTTAATCAGAATTTTTAATCGATAATTAAGAGACTATCTAACAAAACCATCTGATCAGCTAAGCCACATTCAAAGCGATTGTAAAAAAAGAGGTGGGGTTGGGAAGAGCATTCACATGGTAGATAAAAATGAAACTGAATTAACTGAAGTATGAGTGACAGCAGAGAGCCACTCCATGGTCCATGGTCTTTAACTTACAACAGACTTTGGAGGTGAAGACTTTGGAATCAGTCTCGTGACCATAAGGTCACTGGTACAATCCCCTGAGCCAACAGGACATGACCGAAGTGCCCTTGAACCAATCCTCCTGCTCGTGGCAAGTGTGCTCACTGCCCCCTAGTGTGTGTGTTGGTGGGTGTTTTACTGCACCAATGAGATAAATTCTCATTGGTGCAGAGAGGTCTAAGTTCTCTGTGTGCAAGTACTTTGCTCAAATTAGTGATTCTAAATATGGCTCCTATTCTTTACAATAGATCTACATATAGTCTATATGTATAACTACTTTTGTAATATCTTAATGTTAATTATCAAGCTTATGGACTTTGTCTGGGTGGAGGACTGAAATCCAGTTTTCATTTTGTGGAGGGACAGTATTATTCTTTATGCCAACAGCACCAATGTTGTATAGTTTTGGCTGTAGATCTGTGGCAGTGCTAGGGATTAGTTTCAAAAGGGGAATTAAAAAGATTTTTAGATTTTCTTCTTAATCGACTTAATAAACTGTCAAGACATACACAGATTTATGCAGGATAGTCTGATGTGAAATTCCACATTCTACAGAAACCCAAATGATATAAACAATGGTGGTAACAGAAACCAGACTTAAGTAGTTAACACAGTCACAGTTTACCGAAAAGCTGTGTGTATCAGGGTTGCAAGAAGAAAGCCACTGCTCTCTAAAAAGAACACTTCTAATCATCTGCAGTTTGTTAAAGATCATGTGAGCAGGCCAGAAGACTACTGAAAAATATTTGTGTCTGGGACCAAAATAGAACCTTTTGGTTTAAATGAGATGTCTTATGCTCAAAGAAAAGAACACACTGCATTCCAGCTTAAGAACCTGCAGTAGTACCATGGTTTGGTTCTGTTTGCTGCATGGGGGCCAGTATGGATTTTCATCACTGAAGGAAAAATGAATTCTGAATTGTACCAGCAAATTCTGAAGGAAAAAGTCAGAAGTGAGTTGAGGCTGTTCTGTAGTGAGGAACGAGTGAAAATCCCTCCAAAAGTAATGTGCAGAACTGATTAAACGTTACTGGAAATGTTAAAACACAGTATTGCTGTACGAATTGGGACACCAGACGCTGAAAGCAAGGGTTCACACGTTCACATGTGTTATATATACGTTCAAATATGTTTTATATATATAGATAGATAGATAGATAGATAGATAGATAGATAGATAGATAGATATGTATACACACATACATACATATATATATATATATATAGATAGATAGATAGATAGATAGATAGATAGATAGATAGATAGATAGATAGATAGATAGATAGATAGATAGATAGATGGCTTCTACTGTCTCAGAAAGACAGCAGCATTTCACATCATTCAATACAGTCTTAGACGAAGCAAGAAGCAAACATTTACAAGACCAAGTAAACCTAAAAGCAGAGGTGTGCCGCAAAAACCTAAGCACCTATAGCACTTCCTGTTTTGTCATGAGCAGGAAGTGATAAGAATCTGTACGCTGTGCCTAAGCCCTAAGACTGCAACAGAGGGTTAAGAAGAACACGAACCAAAGTAACTACGAAATGGCCTTAACCATCTTCATCACATTTACAGTAGGCCGCAGCCCACTGTCTCCTTGAGGACAACACTTTCAAGTTCCACAGTGAGAACTAATGGCCATTTTAACCAAAGATTTCAAGCAATCCCAATTCACAAACAGTTGTAATGAATTTGTCAGGGTATTTTAATGTTTGGCTTTCATTTCAAAGTAACTTATCCAGCATGTTTCAAACATGTTTGTCCAATAAGTGATGTACTATGAATTCTAGCAAAAGTCTGAGTAACAGGAAGTGCGTTTGTTTAGAACAGGTTTTTGCAGTGTAAAAGTGTCAACGCAGCTTTCACTAATTACCACAGCTATGTACATGAAAAAGGCCCTATGTTATTTCTATAAAACACCATGTGGAAAGGGGGAAACGTTTATATTAACATACTGCTATGTATACTGTTAATATCACAGGACAAAGAGATATCATGCCCTTTCTTTGTAAAAACACATACATGCAAGTAGTGTTGTGTCAAGTGGGTGGTCACTGGGGCAGAGTCCAACTTAATGAAATATCACTTTCTACTTCTTCCTATCTACTTAGTCTAGTCAGCTGAAACACCTCCAAAGGGTCATCCCGTTCACATGCTAGTGTGTTTGCTCAGGGACGCTTTCACTCACAGCTAATGAGCAATATGTGTGTGAACAGGCATTAAATGACTGGGCGTTTGTGACGCTGATCTGAGAACAGCGCTGGCTTTTTTCTTTCAGTACTTCAGTGCAATGCAGCTTCTATTAGGTCAAGAACTAGGCCAACTTTGCAAAACATTCCATCGCCTTTCATGACATAAATCAGCATACATCTGTACTGATCAGACACTCTGTCTGAATTCTTATGCTCTGCAATGTTAGTAAAACACTACAATCTGATCAGAGGAGTGAGAGAGTTAAGCATTCATTCCTCATACTTTTAATGCAGTCACCCTGCTAAAGCTAAAGCATGCGAGGAATGTTTGCTGTCATCTTCCTTTCTATACATGACCAGACCTGTTTCTTGTTCTACAGAAAGTGGGTTTACTTCAAGATCATGATTATAACAGGATTTTTTTTTAATTGGTGGATTTTTTTTTCTCTGATCCTGTACAATGAAGCACAGTAGATATGCATCCTCTTCAATGTCTTCATGTCTATAACTTTATAATTTAGCTTTTTAGTAATGTAGCTTTTAACAGAGGATAACCAATTATTTCAATATATTTGAGTTTAATAAGAACCGCTTTTATGCTCTCAGTGCTGTGAGTATGTAAGTAACCCTATGGCTTCATATGCATTATCTCTAAGGTTATCAAATAAGCTGTTAACCCAGCATTCTGCATTTACTTAATGGAAATATGAACCGATGCTCATACTTTGTACACAGTTAATAAATAAAAATGTAATTGAATCAACACATTGCATCATAACTACAGTGAATCATAGCAGAAGAGAAATAGACAAGAATTTGTGTATGGTCTACACAAATAAAATAAAGATTGTTTAAGAGCTGAGAGTGATACCAAAGAAGAACCACTCTTAGTTGCCTTAAGAACATTTTGAAGGGTGGTTCTTTTTCCCGTTTTTGAACCAGCTTGGCCAAGTGTAAACAACCTTGAATCTTACTGTCCTTGAACCCAAAGCCAACGTGTATAGCCGCCTTCTAGCCTTTAGAGCGGTTTAAGCTACAGACATGATATATACATATCTGTACACTCAACATGTCCTGCAGGTCCACACAAGCCATGTGAGGTGACATCATCATCATCATCATCATCGTCAAAAAAAAAACACTCTACTTTTAGCCAAACTATTATTAAAAGGGTAAAAGCAGCGACAGGATTCACACATCACAGCACTCAGCAGAGCCTGCCCTCAGTAACCTGTGTGATTTCATCCAGCTGTGGCCAAAAATCAGCCAATAATCCAAACCCCACCAAACACACTTGTTATCGATATTTTATATCTTTACTTTTATCTTAGGGTTAAACTGGTAAATTCACACATTACAGTAATCAGGACACCTTGCACTTATTAGCCAGTGTGGTACTGTGTAGTGACCAGGCCAGAACCGCTCATAACTGACTGTTAGCGCTCTTTTTAGTGTTCATATGGCAGTAAATGAGCGGAAACATTGCTACACACATCACAGCGATCATCCAGACTTTTTCTCTCTCAGACAATTGTCTGATTGACTCTGAGTTTAAAGTGCTGATAATCAAATACTAACGCATTAACAAGTCAGCATGAGAAGCACTGAGACCATGTGCTTCTGCTCTGTTTATGTGCTAAGAGAGTGGGGGAAGAGCAGAGTTGCATGACAAAGTGGTCCTGTCTGAATTCACAAGAACTGAGAATGTTCCAAATTAATTTATTTTATTAAAAATCCACATAGTTTTTGTAATATACAAGAGTTTTAGCATTTAGCATGAACTCAAGATGACTTTGAATAATAAAATATTGCTGTCTTACACTAGTCATTTACTTTTACTCCATAGTCACCACTGACAACCTTCTAGTATTTTCAGCTCGCAGACACTAGAAGCAAACAGTTTCTAAAAAAAAAGGATCTTACCAGACACTCATTTTCAAGATTTGTATCAGCAAAAATGTACGACATTTATCATTTTTGTAAATTTATTATCATAATTTAACCAAATGTAAAGAAAATATCCAAAAATATTTTGGTATTTTATGTCAAATAATGGCATATCTGAAAATAACAATATTTGGCATTGAATGTTTCAAAACAAAAAAAAAACGTAAAGGAACTACATCAATGAAATTGCCCTACCAATAATTATTTGTGGATGTGTTTGTGGATTTCGCTTCACAGTATATGAAACCAGTTATTTTTAAAAAGCTGTTATGCTTGTTTTTATGTATTCCTAACAATAACTACATTGGCCTCAGGCTGCGTATGTGCAACTGGAGCAGTGGTCAAACAGGTGAGGCACAGTAATTAATAACCTGCCACAGCGGCAGGCAGTCAGACCTTTGACTTCACACACAATACACGCAAGAATCCATGACTTTGTATCTTTTTCCCACAAATATTATATATATATATATATATATATATATATATATATATATATATATATATATATATATATATATATATATATATATATATATATATATATATATGTAAAGAGTAAAGCCTGCATCAACATCAAAAAATCTTTATATGAATCATACTGGAAAACAATTTTAAACATTTGGAATTGCAGAAGCAAATTTGCAGAGGATACATTGTTTTGGACAAAATGTATTTTTCCAAAAATCTTAAGTCAGGCCTACAACCAGACACATACAGGGAAAGGCAGAGAAAGACTCAGCCATGAGTGATCACACCCACTCAAACATTCACAACTCCAATGCCACCCACATGCTCAGTTTATTTTGAACACTGCACAGATTAGATGTTCCAATGAGCAAGAGACTTAGGTACAGTTTTAAGTTACTGTATTTTCAGTCACTTAATAGAATAGCAGCTGGAGCTGGTGTTCAATTTGATCTGACTATGGATCTCGAACACTGATGGGAGTAACCCCAAGTAAAGACTTCACAATATTGCATTAACAAAGCCTTGTATGAGCAAGCTGGCAAATGGACCTATCATATAGGAAGCATTATTTAAAAACTTTGGGTAAAACAAACTGAGAAATGTAACACATTAGGTTACCTATGATTCTAGCTGAAGACTAATTACTAATAAAATAAACAATAATAATAATAATAATAATACACCACCCATGGTACATTAAACTAAGCCAACTTGTTTAACACTGCTTCATCAACATAATCCTTGATCCTGATGATAACACAGTTGGAATGCATAGGCCTGTAGCTGTTACTGGATCATGCTGTTCCACAAAGCAGACACCCTTATGTGGGTTTTAAAAATGCGCCAGTCCATGTACATCACGTAAGCACGCGCGACGAGATGCGTGCAAATGAATAGTACAGTCTTTGATGTTGTTGTGACCCAAAGACTCGCCGAGCATTTGAACAGCGCCATGCAGGTTTGGTGTAACTAAAAGATTCTGGAGCATTTGATTCACACGGGGCTTGTTTTATTCGAAACCAGTCAGTGGTGGTGCTACATGTCTTTGCACTAATCCACCGAAGCACTTCATGTGAACAGCCGTTAAAAACCAGCGCTGACCTGAAGTAAACCAAACATCTCCATCACGTCAGTTTCCTAGCAACATCGCGGCATGGTAATCAGAGATTGATGGCCCGCACTGCCCATCACATATCCCCACAACACAACAGGACACAAACCAAACCTGGACATTTCGATGCACTTACCGATACAGAAAGTTTATCAGCTCCAGTTAATCTTTGTCCTCGTTTCTCAGTCCTGTTTTACTAGTGCGATGGCACTACAAGTTCTCGTCCTTCCGCATAAAATGCAGTAGCTATCCACGTAATGGAAAAAGGATCCTTTTCTCACATACACACTGATATCACTAGTTAGTTCAGGCGTTCGCGTGCAGCGTCTTCATACTCCGTGCACACTGCAGCATACAAGACACATTTGTAGACGGTCGCCCTCGCGTATGTGAAACGGCGTTTAGCATTTCGTTCACCAACCCAACACAAGCTGAGAAACGTCACGCTGTGGAAGCCGCCAGCGAAGTAATGTAGAGCGCCCTTGACTTCATTACATCCGCGTTGCAGATCTGAAGAATACAGTCCGTTTATGGCGTGTTCCTCGCTGACGTGAATGGAGTCGCAGTTTTCGCAGAGCCACAGAGTCTCCTTGTCATAGGCAAGCCCCCTAAATGGCGACAAGGCTGCGTCCATGCCATCCTAAACGCCAAAGTGTCTTTGCCCGCTTGATCTGCGTGATCACTTCTGTAGCGATTTGCCTTCAGCGTTTCCTCTCGCACACAGCACACGAGACCGAACGTAGCGCTCCGCCTGCTGGCTTTCGTAGTTAAACTGTAACAACAGCTGATGGAGCAAAATCAACGTATCTACCTTGAAACACGTAACCGTGTCGAGTAAGCTTTGCCACACCAGCCTGAGAGTCAAGTTCAGTGTTAAAGAGCTACCTGTTAGTCCTCTGCTGGGGTCTACCAAAAGGCTTACACCAATAACTGTGGTGTTATGTGTGTGTGTGTGTGTGTGTGTGTATATATATATATATATATATATATATACATATATATATATACACACACACACATATATATATATATACACATACATATACACACATATACATATATATACATATATACATATGCAGTATGTGTATAGATATATATATATATATATATATATATATATATATATATATATCTATCTACATATATATATATATACACATTATAGCATCAGCGTCAGCATCTTCACACATACAAGAAGTGACAGCAACACACAACCTCTTGCACATACAAGACTTTACATTAAACTTAAAGACCTTACTGTAAACCTTACATTATGTGGAGCTGTATATTTTTATTAAAGTGCTGTGTGCAGCAGTCCGGATGTAGAGGCAGATTAAGGCAGATTAAGTGCAGTATAGGAAGAAACACCATTCTGACAGATTCAATATCAAGGATGGAGTGATGTGTGAAACTGTTACTAAGATAAATAAGATAAATAAGAAGTGCAATACAGCATGAACAGAAAGTGAGAAAATAAGAAGAGTGTAAAAGTCAATGTGATGGAACCCCCAACGGTAAGTCCTCTTTACCTTTAGTTAAGGGTACACTTGACTTCGTTTCCTGTCCTGCTTTCTTTTTTGTTACATTTTTCTGTTTTAAATTACTATGGGGTTCATTCACCAACCATCCTTAGAAAGACATGTCTTCTTAAAACACACTTAGAAATGAAGACTTTGACACTGCCCAGTGTTTAAGATCAGAACCTACACACACATCACGAATGTTCTTCGAAGTTTCTTTGGACCTTTTTAAAGAGCATATTTTTTAAAAAAGACTTACGATATTTATTACAGTGTATAGGGCCCAATATAATTAGGAGGTATAAATATGCACTTTTTCCTGAGCAAAGAAGATTTCAGATGCACAATTAGACCTTAAACCACTGCTGTACTTTTGAGGGTACATTTACACTGTAAATCTTCATGGAATTTTTTTAACCGACGTAGTACCTTTTCCCTGACATTGTATGATGTAGCTTTACACTCACATGGATCATGTTTCATAGACCAATTGATTCTTTAACCAAGCTATTAGGAGCTATACAATGGCATTTGGATTTAATACAGATTCACTGAAGAATGGTTCAGGCAGAGGTGATTGACTTTAAGCATGGCATAATGCTTTTGAGAAAATATGAACATTTGTAACTACAGTTATGTGTTAAAACATCCATGGGTCTCATTCATGAAATAAACTCTTTCCGAGCTCAAAGCAGATCAGTGAAATGTATTACAACCTACAACTGCTTTAATACAGGTGACAAATGGCATATGTTCACCTTTCTGACATTGTGTTTTTGATGTCCTGTCCAAGGAAAAACGGCAGCTTTACAGGAGAGGTCAAAAACCTCATTCAATTTTACTGTTTCTCAATGGAACTAGACGTCTTTCCAAACATGGTCCATTCATCATACAATTCTCACACAGTGTAAACGGCAGCTACTGTTTTCAATCAACGCACAAGTCAAAATGGACAAAAATGGAGATACATGTTTTTCATAGGACAGTGACGATATCTAAAGATCACGAATTTTATATTAATAACAAGATGTTGTTTCAGATATTTGAACTTACTATACTGAAATTACTCAATTTAAATGTTATTTAGTTTGTAGCACTTCTTTATATGGTGTAATTTATAATAAAGAAACAACTGGGCAGATAGCAGCCCTTGAACTGGATATCCTACATTGAATTAAATGATCCATGCCTGTTGGGAGGAGAGCAGGCCTCGTTAATTTGACTATATGTCTTGGGGAATGCTGAAGTGGTTACTGGATGCACAGGATACTCTGAATCCGAAGTGTCTTAATCTTACTAAACAACAGATTCTATATGCAAAGATATGCATGGTTGGCCCTTGTGCACTGCTCTAGGTGAGGCACAGGCTAATCTCTCTCATTTGCCCATCTGTGCCAACTGGACATACTGTATCATCTCCTACTTTTACCTTCTCTGAATAGGCTAGTGCACATCAGTGTGCTGTGTAGAGATTAGAAGAATAAAAAATGTCTTTATAATTAAAGCTAGTAATAATGCTGCAAGTGTGTGTATGGGGTGCATTTTATTGCTGTAAGTGCAGTACCCCCTTGTCCTCCAGCCTAGGTTCCAGACACTGATCACAACCCGCTGAATTTCTTTAAATGTACTTAGAAGAACTGACGTGAAAAGACGTTTCCAGAGCAAAAACGTATGGCTTCATACAGAAGTATTTCCTAATTTAAGGAAAAGTTATTTCCCTTGTTGATATGTTTGAATACCATATACATTCTACTTGATTCATCTGTCCTGAGTCCTCCCGATCAGGACCTGGAAAACGATAAAAGTTTTGCCATCCTTAAGGATGTATCAGTTCTTTAAATCCTGTAGGAGGAATTAGGGTAATATGACGGAAGAGACGTCTAGAGTAAGGAAGTGCATCCTACGTGACAGTTTTGTTTGCTGATGTAAGTCTGTGATAGTCTTACTGCCTTCACTATGAGTTGTTATTGGATGATGGTAATGAAAGGTAATCAAAGTCAAGTAAATAGTTTCATGTGAGTTACAATTAAGAATTCACATGTTCACGTTCCCATTTCCCAACGCTGCTCCTGGAGGCACACTGGCCTGTACATGTTAGTGGACTCAATGATTTAACTCGTCCCCCTGTAACTCGGCTTGTGAATGAACTGATCAGTTGAATCAGGTGTGCTGGGAACAGGGAATGCTCTAAATGGGCAAGGACAGGGTGCCTCCCGAACCAGGGCTGGAAAACGCTGGGTTAAAGTGACAAATGAGTGCCTCATACGGCTAACACGTCTAGCGTCACATCTGTCATTACACCCTGCTTTCCTTCTCTGCACCCTGTGAGAGATCTAAAAAGCGAGGGAATGACGCCAGGAAACCGAGGACACGCCATCTACGACAGGAGCTGCGCCTATGATTTTCGGTTTGGTCCTTCCACTAGGTGGCGGTATGCACAAACCGTTGATACACCTACGGAAAGACATAGAAGAAGAGAGTCGAGCGTGAATATGAGCTACTGTATTTGTGTGATCCAAGTCAACATCTTATTGGTTTATGTTTTTCGAGGATCTGGAAGAGCTTTGGGCGTATACTGAAGTCTTGGGGAATCTGACAGCTGTAAATAAACGATAGGTATTTAAAATGTACCTTTATAGTTAATTGGTGATTGGGATTTCATACGCCAAGTTTTAGAGGGTCATGCAAAGTGAGTGGTCACGTATTATGACTGCGATGCCTGTCGTCCAGAAGATCATCTTCTGTACAAGAAGGCTGACTAGGGGAACCTTTAGTCAAGGGTACTCCCCACTTCTGTTCACTCAGGCAGTCGGCTGGCCTGTCATTCAAGGAGCAGGGAAAAAATACCTTACTGACTTGCCAGCTTTGAACGAGGACGACTTGGAAGAACAGTTCGTCCGTGGCTCTGGACCAGGGGGACAGGCTACTAACAAAACCAGTAACTGTGTTGTACTGAAGCACATCCCGACCGGTGTCGTGGTAAAGGTATATTACTGTTTTGTTTTTTTTCTTGCTTTAGTAGAGGAGAAGAATCTGGATCTAATCATGTGCCCGGATTTGCAAAGCCACAGTAAAAGTGGGCTATTTTCTCACTTTCTTTTCCAGTGTCACCAAACTCGGTCGGTGGAGTTAAACCGGAAGCGCGCGAGAGAGATCCTGCGTGAAAAACTGGACATTGTTTACAAAGGAGAAGACAGCGAAGTGCTGAAAATGAAAGAAGAGTCGCGGACGAGAAAGCACGAAAAACGGAAAAAGGTCAATGAAAACTTGGAGAAGAAGAGGCTGTTTAAAGAAAGGCTGTCAGCCGACACCCAGCGGGGAAATGACAACGAATAATGCTCCAACCGGCCTCAACCATGACCAGGACTATCAAAACAGCCCTTCTGGATATTCCTTACATAATGTTAGGAACACATGCGGGTGTAACTCCTGTTGTGCCCTTAAACTCGCGTTTATAGTGTCTGATGAATACCTGTGTATTTACATTTAGTCAGAAAGCCTGGTACACTTTCAGTGTCAATGTACATTCGATTAAAATGATGCAGTTACACTATCAGTCACCGCTGAAGTTGTTGCACATGCATAAATGCAGAAATTACAGTCATTAAAAATCTATGCAAAAGTAACAAAGGGTCAGTTCAGTTTTTAATTACCAGACTGAATAAATATTGGACATAATACCACATTAATATATTTGGCAAAGAGAATTAAAGAAGGAAACTGTCTACGTGAAAATATGTTTCATTTATTACACATGGTAATAAATATGAAGACATAAACAGACAAAAAGATGTGTCACATTCTAAAGACACTACTAGGTTTTAAATGCCATTAATTTAGCCATGCAATAGTAGTAAACAAAGAAAATGCATTTAAATGTAACATGCGAAGTTCTGACATGTCTTAAACAGTTTGGAAGCAATACAGAGATTAGAAATGTTCCCAAAAGGGAACATAAATAATTCCAGGAAATTCCTGTCAAGTACAAATTGGGCATGTGTTTTGCCTTTCCTGCTACATTTTACACAGGCCTATACAAAAGCCTTAAGTTATATGTTTGAAAAGGCATTTGGGTGTATTGGTGAAAACCGTAGTATGAGGAAAGGACTATCATTGCATGCTGGTGCATTGTCTTTCGTAGCTTGTTGCTTTTGGGGAAAAAATGGAACCCTGGTTTGCATCTGGTGGAATGACACTGGCCTTTATGACCTTGCATTTCTTTCAGTTTCTGCCAAGCATTCACGCACTAGACCCCTGGCATGGATGATCCCTGAGGAGAAAAGATTCAGTTAATATTTTCTAGATTTCTGCTCTTCCACATGATTTCAGTAAGCACTGTATCTTTTAATAAAGATTTAGAACTATGAATTGACATTGTTAACTTGACGTTAACAACACCCTGGAATTTAACAACATAAGGTTTTGCATTGAATCACAAGGGTGGTGTTTAATAGTATAACCTATGAATAAAGTGTGTTATGTATATTATGGAATGCTGCCTTTAGAATGTAGTAGTGGGTATAGTAGTATTATGTTCTCTTCCTTACCTCGTTTTAGCCTTTCCATGGCAGTTTTGCTCCCAGCATAGGTTGGCCTGATTTCCTTTCCCAGCTCTTCAATGATAGCTAGCAACTCAGCATATTTGTTTTGAGGCACTTGCGTTCCACTGGTGCTCTGCCAGAATATTATAAAATCATTGTTAATGTTCTCTTAAGTAGTCATTTATCATGTAGGATTATTTTACCCAATTCTTGTTTTCAAATGTGAAAATAAATGTCAATCTAAATGTCATGGATTCTGGCAGGAAAGACCAGTGTGCTGGTAGGAACATTAGTCAGTCTGTTGGTGATGCAAATACAACTAAAAATGACGTCAATATCAAGTGTCAGCAGAAAATGCTGGATCAGATATCAAAAAGGAAAAAAGAATGAATTCAAAACAGTCTTGTGATAAATTCAACCTGAAAAAAACACATGGTGTAATAGCGTTTTGTTGGCTGGGTATTTTTTCTTGTGGGTTAGTAGATTGTTGAGTGTGGATTATAATGGCCTGGTTTAACATTCTAAGTGAAGTATTCAGTTAAAAATGGCTGGTTTTAAGTAGCAGTTAACTAGACGAAACATTGTACTGTCAACACCTGATAATTATAGTTTTAATATCAATTTTGGATTTTTTTTTTGTGCTAGTCCAAAGATCACAATTAAGCAAAAGTGAATTTAGATATACTTACTTGGGGAAAGCCCAAAGATGGTGGTCCGTAGTCATTCACAATAGGCCTATAAGACTGCAGTGTTGCTACATTTGGAGACTGGGAATGTGCAGTTGTCACTATTGAATAGAAACAGCATAAATAGGTAGGCCATATACTTTTGACTTGAATAGTCATTAGGATGTAAACAGTAATACAGAGTAATGTGATGTGAAATGACCCATTATTATGGAGGTGTTGATCATAACCAGATGACCAATCAAAAATCTATCTAACAGAACATATCACACGGAATGGTTATGTACACACTGAGACATTGTTTACATTAGTTTTATAATGAGCTTCTCACCTAAAACATATTTTTACATCTTTAATACCTTAAATTCATTCTTTGGCAGAGAGATACATGCACAGTGTTCTAAAGTAAAATAGATCATAAAACAATTAATAAAACATGTTTGTATTGCTGTTTCCTCATCAACAGTACATCTCACACTCTTAAGACACGTGGTGGTTGGATAGTACCCAAGCGGCTATATTTGAGTTATAGGCAATGAACCATTTTTGAACACATCTAAATGACTTAGTTTACATTGCAACAGCTAAACAATGCCACGTTTTAGAGAAAAGCCCCTTTGTAGGTTTAATAGGTTTGAATGGACCACTATTTTCTCTCTTGGTAGTAAAAGTACCCACACTATTTTTTTAATAATTGTGCAGGTATAACCTCCACCTAACGTGCATTACGCCCCTGTAAACGCTGGGTGTCACTAAAGGGTCACAACGTTTCTCATCCAGATCAATCATTAGCCTTTCGGGAAGACAATCATGGAGGAAGCGGAACAGGCAGAATTAAGCAGCTAAGTGATACATTTCTAGCACGTTTGATCGGTGCCATCCGGACAAAGCGAGACTAGGCGGAAATTCGGCGGCTCTACTCCGTTAACGAAGTTTCGGTTTTCAAACTTTACGGAGTAGAAAGGAACGGGTTTTATGATTAGTAGGCTAATAATGGCGGATATGAATCAGCTTGCAGGATCTGACCCTATATATGTAACTGGACAAAAACTACAGACACAGGCTTTCCCCAGGTATTCATTACACGAGCGAATCTTAAATCGAAAAATGACCGCATATATCCAAGAATGAAGACCAAAATTGCCATACCTTGATTCACGGAAGTTCCTGGAACGTGCTGATGGACGTTAGTTTTGTAAGACATTCCCAGAGACATTATAAACTGAAGAATTAAAAACGTCCTGAAATCACTGAAGCGTCTCTCCCTCTCTCCCTCCGACACTTTTTGTTTACAGCACAGCAGCAGCCGGCAAATATGGCCGTCACTTTATATTGACACCCACAGTGGTACCATTACCTTACAATAACAAACGTATGACTATACGACCTGAAATGTCTTGTTTTGTTTAATCGGGACGTGAGTATTAAAAATGCTTAGCTTTGACAAAAAGAGTAAGACATTAGCTTTTTTATTACTCTAAATATAGGCTTACTTTGTGAAACTTACAAAAAGTAACCAGGTCTCGAAATTTGAGCAAACACTTTAGAATAAAAAGTGATTTAAAAAATCATATAAAGAAGAATGCGTCAGCGGATCCCCAATATTCTAGGTACCTGGTATATGTATATATAGACTGTTTGCGACGCTTGATTCGTTTAAGATTTATGCTATTTAATGCTATTTAAGTTCTTTCAGCTTTCCGTAAGAATATTTGAGCATTGCATCGATTACAACCATTGTCTCAAAGACATGAGTATAAATGCAAAAAAAAAAAAATCTGCACCCATCCAAGAACATAGTATATAGGCCTACACACTTTCACAATAAAAACAAAGAAAGTATTACAGCAAACATAATGTGGCTAATGCTGCATGAAGAGCAAGTCCTGTGTTCTTCAGTTATTCCAGCTCATTTCTGTGAAGGGAAAATGAGATTATGGGAAGCTGCAACATTCCAAAAAAAATAAACCCCAATACAGTCCACAATGTAGTGTATCGTAGCTGAAATGGATAAAGAAAGAGGGGAAAGTGGGGGCGGGGGTTGGATGGGGAGGAGGTGGGGGGGATTCAAATCCCCTCCTTGGCACAAAAGGTCTTGGGGATCTTAGCCAATCAGGAGGCGTTTCCTCCAGCTGCAAACCAATGAAATGCGCGGTGGATTTTTAAAAACCCCGGAAGCTCAGGCCGTCTTAAGTGGTCAATAACAGCACGAACGAATTTGAGGTGCTGTACATTTTTACTGTCATTTTAAAGAGCAGTTTCCTGAGTCTGGCCAACTGAAATGGCAAAAGGTAAACAAAAGAATAACATTGTTCTTCAGACAAAGCCGGTAGTTTTATCTAGACAGCCTCTCAGCGCTGACTTGAATGATAAAGATGGCTCGGCCAGTACGGTATTAGACACTATTCTTAGGAGCGTTTTAAATGTGGGTTTTGGGTTTGAGTAGTTTAAGTCCAGACCCAAACAGGTTTGTTGGCTTAAATGTCTGGTACAAACAGAAGTGTATAAGAAGTGTCTGATATGTTGACTACTCTTATTTCCTTTTTGTGTCAAGGCAAGAAGAAAACGCTACCCGTGGAGTCACGCAAAAACAAGGTTGAAAGGGAAGCCAAAGAAAACAAACATGAGACGAAAATGGTAAGCTTAGAGAAGCGCTACAACTTTGACAAAAGGGTGCCTGTAGCACTTTAACGGCGACTCACTTACTAATGCAGCGCTAGCCACTTCTAAATCGTCGTCGAATCCAACCGAGCCTTACATATGGACCGTTTAGACTGGTCACGTTTCATCTTTGTTCATTCACAGACATGCCAAGAGCAGCCGACACTGTACAGTTTTGTAAGTTCTGGAAATCGTTGCCCACCTCGTAAGAGTCCTCTTTTTCCTATTCATGAAGAAAATTCATCAACATTGAAGGATGTCACGGATGTCAATGACACAAGCAAGCACGAGGAGGGTAAGTCACTAAAATTAAACTTTACTGTACTATACATCTTTTGCTGACATGTGAGTAGGCTGCATGTTTACATCTCCAGGTTCTCACATTTTAACTACTTATTTTGCATAAACTATTTGGTAAGTTAACTGTTTAGGAGGAAAGTGGATGGATAATACCACTTTGACAGATTATAAACTGATATGATGTGTATACAGCTATTTCACATGGTTTGGAGGTATTTAGTTTTATTTACTTATTTAACAGGGGGACTTACAGCAGAGTTGCATTCTAAGAAAGAAAATAGCGGTGCACAGATCTCCTCTCTCCCTAAAGAGAAGACTGTTACGCCACATGCAGAAGAGAGTGCAGCGCTTCCAAACGATCCTGGACATGGGACACATGCTAAAGTCAAAGTGAACAAGCCACCCCAGAAAAAGTATGTGTGTTCTTAATCACTTTTTACAAGTTGGGCATGCTCAAGAGTCTTGTCAACCTCAAGACTACCATTTCATCTGCAATGACCAGATGTGAACCCCAGTATGAAGTAACTATATTGAAACAGTGAGGGGGGAAATATATATATTATTTATTTTTTTTTTTGTTAAATACTCTTTTACCTTTCATTCTAAAGATGAACAGAGCACAAATTTAAGTTACATTTAGAGTTTTTCAAATTAACTTATCCAGAGACTGGTGGTGTCACAGGCTTTAAACCACTTCATTTTGATTGAAATTAATTCATCCCAGTTCTAATGCTCAGATAGAATCGGAGAAGTAAACATTTTACAAATGTATGCTGTATGGCAAACATGAGTTGGAAATGAGAGCGGTACTATGTAATGTTTTTTGGTAAAACTAAAAATAGTAGCATTACTGAGTGTGGAGGTAAACACACGAGCAAGTATGGTGTGTGTGTGCGCTGCTGTAAGTTACAATGTAAAGTCTGAAATATTAATTTAAAAACTGTTTACGCTTGGGTGTCTATAGCACAAACAGTGTTATAAATGTAAATGTGTGTGTGTGTGTGTTACAATAAATAAATGGTATATATTTATAGTCTATTCATAGTCTACTTATGGGGCATATCTGAAACTGTTCATTTAAAAAAAGAAAAGTCACTCAACCCTTCTTTTGTTTCCAGGACAGAAAACAAAAATTCCCAGCCCAGCCGAAAGGTCACAGATTATTATCCAATTAGACGGAGTTCCAGAAAAAGCAAAGCTGAATTGAAGGTGAATGACCATGAGTGGAATCTCATGCTGCAAGAGATTTTTTTTTTTAAAGAAGACCATAAACAATGTTTTCATTTTCCATCTCTAAAGGTCCATTGCAGAGTTTTATCTGCAGAGAATATTTTCATATTTTATTTCATGTGTCAAGTTCCTAAGTCATTTGATTTTAAAATGAAAATGTTTTGTCAATAGTCTGAAGAACAGCGGCACATTGATGACTTAATCACAAATAACGTGGAAGATGGGCTCAAGGTTAGTCAATAAGAATATCTTTACCACCTTTACCACCAGTTTAAAACTGGTATTTTACTGAACCTGATACCCCTTATTTTCACAGGTAAAACATATTGAAGGAAAAGGAAGAGGGGTTTTTGCAGACAGAGAATTCCAGAAAGGCCAGTTTATTGTTGAGTATCATGGAGATTTACTTCAAATTGCTGATGCCAAGAAGAGAGAGGCACAGTATGCTCAAGATCCAACAAAAGGATGCTACATGTACTATTTCAATTACCTCAACAACAAATACTGGTAAGCCTTGACCAATAAGCAGAAGCATATGGTGACATGCATACAGGTAGATTTGACTAATTTCCAGCATGTAATGGACACTACAGTTTCAAGAGACTTCAGTTGAACATGTTTGCTTTGTTATTTAAATGTTTAGTCATGGACTACATTTTTAACAATATATAATATGTAGTTCCTAGGGGTCCTAGAAGGGGTGATACTTTTCTTAGCCATTTTCTTGGGAAATTACATTAGAACTGGGCCCCCAGCCCCAAATCATATTCCTGGAAGTAGACTGCTTAGGCATATCCGATGGAAAACTAGCATCCGATTTGAAATTTACAGTCCAAAAATAAGTTTATCATCTTGCCCTCTATAGCTTCCGTTTAACCATGACAGTACAGGAACTGTGTGTGACTTGACTTCACTGCAATATGTGAGGTAGAAGCTCCTCAATAAACCATGCAGCTTGTTTAGTGCATAATGTCTGCTGTTGTCCTGAATGACTGATCTGTTCCCTTAAACATGTTTACAAACATTTGCTGGGCTGTTCGTAGAGAGAGTATGGCTTTTTGGACCTCATGATTTAGATTTGAATCATTAGTTTTTGCACAAGAAACTAATTACAAAGTGACATGTCTGACCATAACTGGTACCCTTTCAGTACTCAGTGCTGGAAATCAGCTTGTTAAAAATGTGTATTTCTGTTGTAGTGTGGATGCCACCAAAGAAACTGTTCGATTGGGTCGACTGATCAACCACAGCAAAAATGGAAACTGCCAGACCAGGATCCATGACCTAAATGGCACACCTCATCTTATTTTTGTGGCAGCTAGAGACATTAAAGCAGAAGAGGAGCTCCTTTATGACTATGGAGACCGAAGTAAAGACGCTGTGGCTGCTCATCCTTGGCTCAAGCATTGACCCCTCGGATCTATCAAATCATCCTGTGTGCGATGCATCTCAAAGAAAGACTTCAGTCATGTAAATTTAGTGCTTGCTTGCAAACCCCCCCTCACCCCCTCTTTGGTTGTCTTTTCCTACAAGTGCCCTCTGGATCAGTAACTGTTTTATGAACTACAACTACAGTCAGGTTGATGGACATTCTGTATACGTACATGGCCTAGAATCAAAGAACATGCCGTAGCAATGAATAAATCTTGTGTGATGTAGCCACTTGTGGAGCCAGTATTTTATGTGAATACTTCATATTTTATTGAGCCAGTGTAACATTTATTTAAATTGTTAAAATTACAGTTTTGTGCAGATGGTGTTGATGGATTACCCAATTACCAGACCTTTTTGCAGCAGAGTGAGGATTTTAAATTTTCTTTTAAAATAGAATCTAAAGTATTGCAAGGTGAAATATAATGAACACATTAATTGCAATGTACGTATTGATTTTATGTCTGAGATCCATTCAGTATAATGTTACATAATGTAAAATCTGTCAGTACTGCATTTTTATGAATGAATTTGTGAATCATTTGCTCTTAGTTTGAGAAGTGAGATTGTCTCCTTTTTGAAAATGTACATTAAATTTCACCTGGGACAATAAAGTTTACTTTAGCTATTTTGTTTGTGACTTGAGCTCTTACTGGGCTAGGTTCGCAAATTGGTTTATAATGGAAATAAGTGCATTGCGCGTCTAACCTGTATCCGAGTTACAATTAACATTTCCAGTCCTCTCAATTTGTGTTGTCACTAAATCCTTAACTTCAACCTCCTCCATCTAAAGGGTGGCCATCTCTATGATGCATTGGTTACAGCCACCTGATTCCATGGCCCGTCTTTGCTAATTTAAAAACAGACTGTACCAAACTCCTTCCAATGACTGAATTAGGATTTAAGCACCAAGTTTTATCAGTTTGTTGGAACACAATACAAAACACTCTTTAAATAACCATTGACACTTCTAACGTTAGACGTTAGGTACCTTTTGTCTTGTTGCTGTGAACAATACTGACCTAAGGTTTCTGTAGTACAAATCTTTTTGCATATCTATGACTGTTTGTATCTTAATTGTTTAATTATGCAGACATTTAAATAAATGGTTACCTGGGGAGTGAATGGTAAACTCTGAAATCTTAAAAATGCTTACATATTACTTTAGATGCATTTTAAAAACAAAAAAATTGCCTGACCTATTTCAATGCATGGAAGGATTTATAACTATGCTGGACAGCCCTGCCTGGTGGAACAGGCAAGGCCCAGGGCTGCCAAAGAATTTGAGCAAATCAGTCATATGCTGTTTCCCTGGAGTGGGAACTAGCAAGATAAGATCAAAATAAGATTTTACTTCTTAAAGTGTGAATTCAGGGAACGTTTCAGCGAAACAGTCTGCATCCAATCCAATAGCTTCTTTGTGGTCAGTTCTCACTGTTTTCTCTGATTTTTATAACATCATGGACGTTATACTGCTACTGCATTTGCATTTATAGCCTTTTAGCAGACGCTGTTATCCACACCAACTTACAAAAGCGCTCAGTGTTCAGTCAGAGGATGTATGCTAGCTGGTACAAATAGGTTATGATCTAAAACTCACCTTGAGCTCAGACGCCACTCGAACAAGGGCCAGTGATAATACCCACACAGAAGAATACAGAGTTATATAGAGCATAAGTGCACTACCTGGCAATCCCAAGCCTGTGCTTAGCCCTAGAGAGAAGAAAAGTTAACCTCAGCGTAATTGAAAACAAAGCATTTGAATACGTACATCAATTAGTGCTCACTTATGTGCTTTACAAAGAGATGGTTCTTAATCTGCAGTTGAAGACCACAAGAGAGTCTGCTGTCCAGTGGAAGTTCATTCCACCATCTGGGTGCCAGGACAGAGAAGAGAAATATTCTGTGGTAAAGCACCCACATGCCAAAAAGAATAAATTACATATTATAATATGAGTCTGAATGAACTCAGAACAGCACAAAAGATATGCATAAGTAAAGAAGACAGAAATAATAATAAAAAAACAGCTCCAAATTAAAGATTAACATTTAACTTTTAATTTCACTTAAATTAACTTGTATTCAGGCAAACTAAGATTCCTTTTTATTGTTTTATTCTGAATATAACAATTCATTACAAAATATGACCAAGGCCACAAACCCCAACCTATACAGAAAATCATAAAACTTACTCCACCTGGTTTCAGGCAGAAAACTGACAGCTAATAGCAAATAACATTCTTTAGTTTTACAGATTCATCAGATTTGTATTTATGTAATTATGTGATGGCTATTTAAAAGACATATATGAATACTAAATGATGACATCATACTTTCTTTATAATACTTAATAGATTAATAAGCAAAGCACTGTAAAAGTTAGGTTAATGAAGTAGCCAGAAGATGTTTATTCCTTTACAAGTCAATGAAGTGTTCTGAATGGACTCAGACCCTGGGTTCCATTTTAGCAGGCAGTTTTAGGAAAATATTGGCCATTTTCTATTTTCTTTTAAACGAGAACCTGGGAAAAAGAGACACAGAGTGAAATTATTATTGCATTATTAGATTTGCATCTGTAATTTTAGCATGGCTTAGTATTGACATCTCAGACTGGAAAAGTGGCTCCTTAGGAACAGGATTTAAGGAGCAATGTGCAAAAGACGCAACCTGTCAAACTCCCATCCATCAGGGACAACATATTTCCAGAAAGTTTGTGTCCACCCCTATGGAAATGCACTGTCAATTCTCAATGTGAGCAAGAACAGCTTATTACTTGCCAGTCTATAAGAAACATTGTCAATTCAGCATCAAGCATCATCATGAAGCCCTGTTTTGCTTTCAACATGATTGACACAAGTTACAATACAGAACACTGCTACTCTGCTTATCCTCTCATGTTAGGCAGATAACCCTACAGTGAGTCACTATCACTTCTGTGGCATTACGAGATGGGGCAGGTTGAGGACAGCTGGTTAGCAGGCTGACTTTGTAAATATCTCTTCATCATGGCACACAGACATCTTTGACATGCCATCAAAACAGTTATTTCTTTAATTAGATACTTTGGGAATTTTTTTTAACTAAGATTGCATGTGTCGTACATTTTGCTCCTTTAAGGTTGAGATGCAACAACTTGACACCTAAAATAACATTATCAGCAATATGCATTGCAAGACCAATAGCAAAGCAACAATGGAAATACTGGTCCTTCTGTGATATCACTTCTACATCTACAATACCCACCACAAATATTGGCAACCCTGGTAAAAAATAGCAAAACAGGTTATAAAAATCATTGATTATTGCTGATGATTTTTTTTTTTTTATCTTATTATAAAATCCCTCAAGCATATGTGTGCAACCATTGTTAAAAGCCCTTCATTTAATACTTTGTGTAGCCTCCCATTGCAAAAATAACAACTCTTGAGTCTTCACTTATTGCTTAACCTTAGGTTTGAAGAAATACATGGCAAGATATTTGAGACCATTCCTCCATACAGAATATCTCCAGATCCTTCAGATACACACTTTAAGTCTCCTCTTGAGCTCATCCCAGTGTTATTCTATGGGGCTTAGGTCAGAAGACTGGGATGAACATGGCACAACCTTGATTTTGTTGTCAATGAACCATTTTTGTGTTAATTTTGAGGTGTGCCTTGGATTACCAGCCATGACCTAGTATTCTGGCAGTCAGGTTTTAAATGTATTTCGGCAGGTACACACTGCAGAACACTTTTAATGGCCCACACGCTGACTTTTATTTAACGGTGAGAAACATTTTTCCAGAACATCTAACACTGTAATACTTTTAAAAAATCACAACCCTGAGGGCATATGATGTGGAAAGAGTACTTTGACTTCTTGTTTATAAGCAGATTCTTTTGCCACATGACCATCATTCTCATTGTGCATGGGGTCGATATAAACAATTGTTAATATCTCCAGTTGTTAAGTTTCTCAATTATTGCCCTGACAGTGGACATGGGCAGTTTTAACTGTTTATCCATTACCTCATTTTGCAGCTCAACAACATTTTGTCGATCGCCACTGCTGTGTGTCCGGTCCTTCTAACTGCGAGGGATTAGGGGAAGTACTAATAGAATTTGCCCTATGTGTCTTTTCGTATGTATACCCCATTGAAACTGGAGGTGTTGGATGACCCTTTAACAGATGTTTTTTAAAAACATAGAATGTGAATGGGAAGATTTAACATTATATGAATTTGTAGTGGTGCCAACAACTACGGCACACAATATGTTGAGAAAACATTTAATTCAATATTAAATATTTATTTTCTTCTTAAATAATCTTCATATTTGTGTTGCATTACTGAAGAAAAAAAATAAGCAATTAAACATTTTTTACAGTCCATTTGTTTATGTTTAGCAGGGGAGCCAATATTTGTGGACTGCACTGTACACTGATCACCCATAACATTAAATCCATCTTGTTATTTCCACACTCAATTTTTGTTTTTGCTCCAATTACCATATAGATATAGCTCAATAATTACAGACTGTAGCCCGTTTTTCTGTACACTTAGTCCCTTTCACCCTGTTCCTCAATGGTCAGGACCCCCACAGTACCCCCTTGGAGATATTTGGGCTGTGGATCATTCTGAACACTACAGTGACAGCTAGCCGTGAGCCCTTTGGCATGCTCAAGAGTGAGCTCAGCCTGCTTTGCCTCCCTTTTTCTTATTTATTTATTTATTTCGAGAATACAAAAGCAAACAAATGGTTGTGGGGAATATTATTGACCTCATCACACTGTAGTCTGGAACTGTAGTACTACAAAGTGCACCTATATGGTAAATGGAGCTGATAAAATGAATAAGGAGTGTAGAAACAAGGAGCTAGTTTTAATGTTATGACTGATCAGCATATGTGCAGCTCTCTAATCATGCCCTATGGTCTAGTGACAAATGTTGACTTTTTACAACTGAAATACACTGCTCAAAGAAAAATAAAAGAACACTTTAAAAACACATCAGATCTTAATGGGAAAAAGTAATGTAGAATATCTTTCCTCGTATGAACTGGGTAATGTGTTAGGAACAAAAGGATGCCACATTGTTTGATGGAAATCAAAATGATCACCTTGATATTCAAAGACAGAATTCAAAGTTGATGCTATACTCTGGTTAAAAAGCGTTTCTTTAAGCAGTGTACCTAAATATTCTTACATTGGATTTATTATTACATCCATCTTGGTTATATTTTAGTGTAACACTGTTTTAAACATAGACAACTGAAAGTTAGTTTGCTGGATAATCAGTGCTGCAGGTGCAATCATTTAATTACAAAGGCAGTCAAATGAAAGTCTGAGGGCAAGAAACAAACAACAAAAAAACAGATACAAACAACTAAAACACTTACAGTTTCTGAATAGTGGTCTTCTCCTCTTTTTGTCCTTCTTTGTTCTCCTCTGTGTTGACAGAAAGAGGGGGTTCAGAGGAGGTAGGAGTCTTCAGATCTATTTCCACCATGTCTGGCTTCGGCTGAGGTAGAACACCACTGCACAAAGGACAAAGACAAGTAAAATAAAATGAAGTTTATAATTATCTGAAATTTCTGGAACTGCATTTGAAATGTCTTTAGCAACATCCAAATGAACCGGATCCTTCTGCAGTGTTAGGGTGTGTAAAGTGTACATAACCTGAAAGCAATATGTTGCTGAAGGATAGACTTGGCCACAAAATCTTATTTATGACAGAAGTACTGTGCTCTCTTGCCAAGCTAGTGCAGTGGATAACTTGTTGGTTCCTGGAACACATTACCGGTATATTCATTCAGTCCCAGTATGTATCCAAATGAGATACACTGCAACGTGAGGGATTTAGGAATCCTTGTGCAGCTACATTTAAAAGCAACTGCTGAAACGGTTAAATCCTACAAACGTACTCTATTTCAGCTGTGAAGTACACTATACCTTTTGTAGAGCTGTAGCTCTTCTTGGGCCAACAGTAACTGTCCTTTGAGCTGGTTCCTCTCCTGTAAGACTTCTTTTAGCTCCTGCATGGTGAACCGTGGTCGGTTGGGGTCCTTCAAATCTATCACCAGTTTGTCAGGGCCAATTATCTGTTACAAGAGGAAAACATATCAAAGCCTTACTCTTCAAGAGGCCACTGTTACATTTGTATTTAAAAGAAGGTAATTAATTCACTGTTTTAATATAAAAATTAGAACACAGGTCATGTCAATGCACATATTCATTAGTCTCCCAGGACGTGTATACAGTCTGTGTAACATTTAGATTTCCCACCATAAGTTCTAACTACCACTGGGTCCACAAGACCTTCTAAAGGCATTCTCAGTCAGGTGGAATTGGCATGTGAAAAATACCTTTACCAGCAGAACAAGTAGACCGGTTCTGAGCTTTTCGGGTCAAAGGCCCCATTAAAGAGAGTAACGATGTTGATAAAACCTGACTCACGTTGTTGTGGTTTTCACTTGAACCTCCTGCAACGAATCTGTCCAGTTCCCCTTTGAAGTTGTCCCGTTCCATTCTAAGCTCCTCCAGCGATAGATTATACTTGCTGACCATTATTTCAAACATTTCCAACACACGAACAATTTTGAATTGTAAATCTGACACCTCCTGACCGCCTCTGTTAATTTTCAGTAAATCTTTGCCAATCACATATGAAATGTCATAAACATCTTCAACGGTAAGTTCCAACGGGTCCTTCTCGAAAGCAAGAACGGGCGAACCATCGTGTAAATCTCCCATTTTCCTTGTAACTGAAAAACACTTTAACCAAGTTATATGCGAAATCCGAAAAGAGTCTTGGTCTGGCTATGTCCTTTAGGGGCCCAGGGAATTCTGTCAAGCGCGTCCACTTTGCGAAGAACTTCGCTTCCTTGTACCACACTGTGTTGCTTACTTGACGAAGGGATTTGACTGATGTGTAAGACAGCCAATGGAAATATCGAAAGCTGTATCCAATCGGAATCTAGTTGCCATAGCGACGGAAAACCATGGGCTGCCCGCCCCAGTCAATGCGTTATCCATTGTCAACCGGAAGAAGTTCCATTAATGTTAAAGTAGCGACAATAACGACAAATAAACATGTACAGAAATATAAATACATATTCTGCATAATATTTTACTATAAATAAATTGTCTTATATAAAGTGTCTTGTCTGCATTTATTTATTTACGCTTTTAAATAATAAGTTCATGACTGGTTTGGTCAATTTTTTATTTAAGAATCAGCAATGTGTGTACACCTTAGTGTACTACATGTGTAATGTAATAAACAGCACCCATGTTTGACAAGGGGTATGAGATGTTGTTTTTGGTTCTTTCTATTCCGCTCCACATGACAATGATGTGCATGGCCAGAAATAATTTCAGCTATCCAAATAACGCTGTGCAAAGTTCAGATGCAGAGATTTGTCTTGCTCTTAGAAAGGGCTTCTTTTGTGGTCCAAAAAGCTAGTGATCATGGAGGCGTCATCTCACTGTTGGTTCCAAACTGTGAAACCACAAGTTGCAAACTCGCTTAGCATTCTCCACACTGCACATGGGGGCAATATGCAGAAGTCTCCTTGCTGCCAAATTGTCAACTGTTCCACACTTTGGAAACTTTTTACTGCCCCTGTGCTGGTAATTTTTAAAGGCAGATCTAGTTTTCGTGGCCATTACCCAGTCTATGCAGCTCAACAGCAGTTTTTCTTATTGAGGTGAGACCTAGTTTTATGCATGATGAAAACATGGGGATTTTACCAGCTTGGTACCTCATATTCATAATCCACTGAAACAGGAAATGGTCAGTAAAGTTCCTAGAGAATAAAAGCAAGGTCTTTTAAAACAAACTGGAAATTTGCATGGGTGTTTTGTATATGACATGTGTTTAGTAGCATCAAAAAACATTCTTAGCATATATTTTTCTTGTGCATCATATTTTGATCTAGACTAACAGATTTGATAAGGCTGACTACACATTTGGTAAGACTTCAGTAGAATGAGTTCTGAATAGTACCATTTCCATACTTAAATGTGTCTTTGGATTGAGATTTTTGGCGGAGAATACTTTCATATAAAACCCTTTTAAACATGGTCGTACTAAGCACCAAAAATGTTTCTCTATTGCAAGGAACCACTTTATCATTTTTATCAAGATATTTCATAAAATGTGTTACATTTGTACAGGATCTAGCATATGTCTCTGTCTCTATAAATCTAAACTGAATAAACTAAACATGCCAGCCAAGACTTTACCTTGAAGAGCTCAGCTAAAAACCCCAGCTGAATGTATTGAATTCAGCTAAGTATGAATTGTATCTGATTGGTACAAGGGCCGAAGCAGGCACGTATTTTACAAGTACAAGAGAACTGTATATATTTTTATATTGCTTATTTGAGTTTATGTTTATTAATTTTACTTTATCAAACATAACGTAACTGTTTTCATACAGGGAGTCTACCTTCACAAAGTTTTAGCTCCAGTCATGTCTTAGCTACATTTAATGTTTATTTAGATTGAAATAGCATAGCAGCTATGGCTAAAGCCAGCAATTTATTTTTATCACTAAAACACTGAAATTTGACTGCCTTGCTGCTATTGTATGCCACGCTGCATTAAAACACTAAATTCCATTGTAAAAATATTTTGACTTTTAATGGATCTTCATAAGCATTATGTATCGTTTCAGGCAAAACATCCTGTTTGTTCCACATTTGATAATGCACCAATATTAACTTCCTGTTGCTGATGAAGAGATGCACTCAAGTGTACTCTCCCCTAAAGCAAATTGTTCTGTTTAGAATAACTAGATATTTCATGTTTAAATGCATCATCGTATTATGCTTCACTCCTTCACATCATAACAATAGAAGAACCAAGTACAGTGAAAGACATTTGTTATTAATTGTGAATCCTAAAGTAGACATTTTAAGTCACCAGGTAAGCTTGCATTGGGACTGTGTTGTCTTGTTCCTCCATTAACACATTTCCAGTCTGACTTTCTTTGCAGTGTGTCTGGAAACTGGAACTAAACCTGGGGAGAGAGGGGACAGAAAACAGGGACTCAATTTATATGGATCTTATATAACCTGAGGTGGTAATTTGGTAAAAAGTTTCAGTACACTCACTTTTAACGAGCACTATTAATAATTGGTAAAGCAATCAAAAATTCCAAAACATTACCACTGAAATAAGCCGCCTGATTGGCTGCAGTGTGGGATCATCATTTATCAAACCGGCTGCTACCATCGGCATAACAGCAGTAAACAGTCTGTTTCAAACAGAAGGAAAAATATTTGTAGAATTAAGCCACTATAATATTATTTAAATTAGTTTTTATAATTACATGCAAAGTACAATAATCTAACAGATTTTTATTTACCGTTAAATATGCTTTCTAATTCCAAATGGAGAAAAGATTGTGAACCATTTCAGAACAGCAGTATCTGCTTAGATCCCATTTGTTTTGTTTTTTTAAACCTAGGGGTTTTTCTCTAGAATAAGGTATACACTCAGTTTTGTTTGGAAAAAGCCAATTACTGCTTACTAAAACCAAAACAACATCCACTTGTATTGTGCTGCTTTGCTGAAAACCAATACCAGGTTGTCCAGGAAATGGTACGGCAGAATGTCTATCTGTTATCTAAAACAAAAAGGGAGTTCATGCAAAATGGCAAAATTACCTCCAGTCAGTTTCCCAGTTATAGCGTGCATGTCACCCTATACACACGCACACACAAACACACTCCAATCGCACACCTTAATGTATATTTATTTTATCAGCCCCACTTACTACATAGGTGCATCCTGTAGTTTTACAATTACAGAAAGAGGTCCATCTGTTTCTCTGCAAACTTTTTTTTTTTTTTTGTCTTCTGGACAGTCTTTTTAGTTTTCAGATCTGAAGCAAGAGTGGACTAACAGCTCTTGCACATATATACGAAGTACCATTTTCTCTGTTCCTTGAAATCAACTCAACAACAACAACGTTGTTTAGACTAGAAGACAAATGAAAGGTCTCTGACATTTGCACAGTGCTGTTCTTAGAAGTGTATTTTATATAGAGGAGGTTCTACAAATAACAGAATGCGTTCTGAGTCGTACTCGTTTAGTGGTTTGTTGGCATATTTCTGAGCCAGTTAAGCAGAAATCCAGACAGTGCCAAATGGTTATAGGCTTTCTCACAAATCTATTTTTTTTGTTTTGTTCTGTGATCATTTTAAATATTTATCCTTTCACCTTTACTTACAGTTTCTTGATTCCTGATTCAGGTTGACTGTTGTAAGAGCATTGTGATGCTGTTAAGACCACAGGTACCGGAGGACTCATCAGTTCATCCAATTCCTCCTCACTTTAAGGATATAAAAATGCACATATTTATGCACATATGAGCATGAGATGGTATTTGTATATTGTATGTACAGATATGTAATATTTCTCCTGACATTTATAAGATCTTTAAATGATAAATGATTTAAATGATACCCCCATATTGTGTATTATGAGTATGTATGTATGTGTGCAGTACCTTTTATAATACGTCAGCTCCTCCTGTAGCTGAAATACTTGAGCTTTGAGTTTGTTTTTCTCTTGTAATACATCTTGCAAGTCCTGCAGGGTAAATCGAGGTACTTTGTGATCTGATGTGCATCTTTCATCTTCTGCCTGATCATCTCCACACAGTGCCTCCTGCTGCCCAGAAAACCCCATGAAAGTGAATTTCTTCAGTGCATGCATCAATGAAAACAAACAGAAATATCATGTATACAGCAGAATTCTATAACTGTTCCATCATTACACGAATATGTTAGTGACAAAAGAATGTAGCTTCTGTGAAACAATGATTATTTGTAGAAATCATTTTGTAGTATTAGATATTTAGTAGGCCTGCTTACCTGGATAAGGCCGATCTATTTAAACCCAAGGCACTACTTAAGTAGTAATATGCAAAATACATACTAATCATGATGATTTACTGAAGCCTTTCTATTAGTAGTATTTTTCAATATTGATTTTTTTAAAGATCATTTAAAAAATATTTTTAAAGCAAAGGTTAATTATTGTTTAATTCTTTAATAATAAAAAAAACTTTATTACAAAAATGCTGTTCCATATTTGAAGTTTTAATGTCAGTACCAAAACACTAAGTGCTTAATCCAAGGGCAGACTTTCACCCACATGCATGCATTTTAAATTAGGAAATGTGGCTGCATTGCCACATGGTACATATTTAAAGCCCATTGTTTTGAAGTAAAGTGTAAAAATTATTGTGTAGCTTATTAATTGGCTCTACATACTCTTTTTTAAAATTGTTTTAATAAAAAAGCTGCGTTCGCTAGCGTTTGTGAGCTAGCTTTTTTTAAATTCTACTCAAAATGAGCTTAAATTGTCAAAACCAAAACAGTCACAACCCAATAAGAACCATGTGTTAAGTCACAGTTTGATAAATGTCTGTAAGAAGCAAATCACATGTGCTTTATCCCAATTAATGAGGCAGGTCTACCAAAATCTTTGTTGTTTTACAAACGTGATGTTTGATAAGTAATTTGTAGCTTCACTTTGCCCATAGACCTTTACCATGGGACAGTTAGAAAAAAATGAAGCGATACATAACAATATAATTATTAATATAATTTAAAACATCAAAAAGCCGTCATTAGGTTACCGGTAATGAAGGTATTGCATCATTGCTCCTCTCAGTATAAGGAATATGTACATCTTCTTTGGTTTCCTTTGCTGTGTGGGTCCTGAGCAATGTAAGACTCTTTAGGGGATTGAAATGTTCAACCAGAGAATCCAATTCTGTTTCACACTCTGCCCAAACAGTTGTCTGCATCCCAGGTGCCTCTCCAGTAGACCTGGGCTAAATATGGGACGAAACAACATTTAACATGACTTTTTTTATGTTCTTAACCATCACTCTTTTTATCATTATCTTATTCATGCAGTTCAAGAAACATAATGCGTTTGACATTATTACCAATTGTATAGGTGATGTCTCAGACAGCTGTCTTGGAGACATCAACTCTCTGGGTAGTTTTATGACATTTTCCTGGTTTTCCCGCTTCAGGCAGGCGTGCTCCATCTTCACTGACCCTACCTCCCGCTGCCTTGCCTGGGATAAAGCCTCCAACTTGGTCCTGTCCTGGATGAGTGCTTTTCCCTGGGCTTCAGTTGTGGAGATCCAGTGTTTCAGATCCTGGTTGATTTTCATTAGTCTGTGTTGCTCCTTGTGAAGCTAAAAGATGATACAACATTACATGGATACAGAGTTAGACAGCAACACAGTATTATATACACTGACAAAAGTCTTTGGATATCAGTATGTAAATAGATTATGAATGGCATTTAAGCTCATTTTAATGTGCAGAGACTGTCCACATGCGCTGGCTAGAACTGTTTCTGCAAACAGACAAGAGACTCTGATCTCCACAAGCAAAACAGAAGGCCCCTCACGCATGTCCTCCTGGATACCACATAGCCTCACGTGGACTCGTGCTATAAAGTTGGTTTCATATTGGCATTCATAATTTCTTCAATGGCTTTCAAATGACTCATGCTAAAGGACTAAAACGTACATACACACATATTTACACTGAGCACCGTGAGAGCTAAGAGGCCGTCTACAAATTATACTATGCAGTAAATACACAGGTGAAGATCAACTGGGAAAAAAGCAACTTACCCTTTATTGTATTGGAACTGAGATAGCAGATCACAAACCGAAGAACCATAAAATTTATATGAATCATATATATTATAATCAATCAATGATTTATACAAATCATAAAGTGATAATTACACTTTCCAAAGCTATTGAAATGATTTCACAAAATTTTCAGAGGCACCCAGACTTTTGCATACAGCTCTGTCATCTACCTCTAATAATTCAGTCAATTGAGCTTTGTAATTACAAGCTATTTCATGGAGTGCTTTTTAACAGATCACTGAGCCTGCCGTGGCTCAAAAAGCTTAGTTCTAGTACAATGGAGTGTGAGGTGCTGTTCGAAAAAATATTCAATAAAGAAATCAGAATATTCCAATTTGAAAACAGCTGTGTGGCAGTACTACACTTTTGGAGTGAAAACAATTACGCTTTCAAAACTATTTTTGTGCAATTAACCTTTACGATACACCGAGTAGACTTCAATAAGCTTCCGGAACTGTGAGAAGTCTCAGAATTTTCAAGAATTTTCTTGAACTGTCTGAAACTGTCCAGTAGTATGTATAGCAAAATAACAGCAGACATATTTTGCTTCTGTGAGTGAAAGTACCCTGTGCACTGGCTAAGACGTGCGAGGCCACAAAGCATACTTCAGCATGCCTGTCGGGGATCACGACAAACTTTCATATACAATCACTACATAAAACTCTTGAAGCTAAGGTAGGGATGTGCTGCTCGCTTAAATGGCTGAACTTCATTTTGTAAAGTTTTGACAATTCATTGAAATTTAAAGGAGCCATTATTACGAATTTTTTTTATGTTCTAGCAAAACTATATTACATTACAATATTTACTTCATGCACTGTGTTGGTATCATTACTAAATGAATTTCATCATGCTGGTCACAGAAACAAAGTGTGATACATATATTGCTCTTTGTTTAAGTTCTACACATGCGCAATTTGAATATAACAGATTGAAAAATCTTGCTACATTATGTGATTCACATCGCTGTGCCCATGAGCATGCTGGACAGTGCTCAACTGAGGTGATGTCACTTCATAATCAGTTTACATGCTGCTATCCATGTCAGGTTATAAATCACTATCACACAGTTTCCCCGACATGGGATTAGCCTAGTCTTAAACTGTGCTAATGTCAATTACCATTTTCACTGGTTTTAGTTTCTAATCTGGGTTTGGAAACTAGATCCATATGCCCAATAGATTATAGACACTTCTTCCCCCATTGTCTACAGGAAAAATCTGTCAGAATATTGATGTAAATGAGGATTTAAATGCATTCAGTCACACCATTGCACATGCATGTAGCATAATGTATACCAGTATAACCTCACTGTTTCAATGTCCGTATTTTTCAGTGCTATTTCATGGTCTTTAGCCTTGATCTCATCGTGCTGCTGGTCAACCATCTCCTTCAGCTTTCTCATTTGCTGATGCTCACTTTCTTTTGGACCTGTCCAAAGACATTAAAAGAATGACTCACTGAACTTCACTACTGTCACAACTGCTCTTTTTTGTTCTTTAAAGAAATATTACAAAAATAGTTTAGAAATGCTAAAAAACATAGTTGCTATAAAATCAAGCTCCTCTTACTAAGCATGCTTACACACACCTATACTAAAGGTGCATACAAACATTGAGATATAGAGCACTGTACAACTATATAGCAATATAGAGCACTCCATGATGTTTTGTCCACACACCTGAATGTGACAGCCTTTTAGCAAGCGAGACAGTAAAGATATGTGTTCCAGGACTGCTTTAAAGTAGTGCTTCTCTGATCATGGCAGTGCAGTACTATCATGTAAGACATTTGATTTCAAAGTGGTTAAAATTCACTTTGGTGGTTAAAAGTGATTAAAGATAAAATAAATTATTCCCAATTGATTTGGTTGTTTGTCTTTTGTACAGAGCTAATTGTTATTTGGCTTTGCACTCCAGCCATTTTGATTTCAAATGACTACACAACTCATAGACTTCATATTTCAGAATTACGTTTGCAGTACAAAAGAATTTTAAAAGAGGCAGAGAACATGAACATCAAACTGTGTTTGTATCACAGGCAGTGATGATGAGTGAAATGGATAAAATTCCATCCTTTCTATAAAATATGTTTTACCTGAGCACACATAAATCAAAATTGAAGTGTATGTCCCTTAGGCCAGTACCTTCATTTTTGTGAAGATTTTCCTCAGTGTGTTGGAGCTCTTTGAGAGACAGCCTCATTCTCAATGCCTTGTTCTGAACTTCGAGATCAGCAATCTGTGACAGTAAGTTCTGATTCTCTCCCCTCCATATGTCTTCTACCTGTTCAAGCTCCTGACAGGTAGAATCACACAGCACTGAAATTCAAACTCAAATATAAAGACATGTACACAATGTACACAAGCACCGTCCTACAGAGTAAAAAAGATGGCCAAAAAGGTGTAACTTTGTTTACGTGAGATTATGATACACTTAGAATTTTGTATGTGAATACTTTAGGAAATATGTTCTGTGTGCAAACAGAAAAATACTCAGACAACGAGAGCACAGTAGTGTTAGTAGCCAGACCAGAACACCCGTTTTATTCTGGCTCGAGACTTAACACCGGTCAGTTAGTCAGTTAGTTGGTTGTGATGTCACAACACATAGTAGTTTGGTTACTCATCTACAGGCAGTTTATAAACTCGCATATATTAGGTTAATGTTCCTCAGCTAAGTCAAAATTGCTGAAAAATTATATATTATCATTACAATTGCAAGTTTGCTATAAAATCCCTATAGCCCTAGTATGGATGACGACCGTGACATTGTCAAAAAAGCTTATTGTTTATCGTACTGACAAACTATCATTATACATACTGCCCAACTCTGATATAAAATATATTATACTGGGATGGTATTTCCAGACTGTAATCATAATTGCTATTAACTAAATTGTATTGTTTAAAAATGTAATACATTTCGGTATTAATACTTTAAACATGTATATAATATCTTGCAATTGATAAGTGTTGATTTGATAGATGCAAGAAATCTAAATTGTGTGCCTGTTGTGTAGTAAAAATACTGAATCATAATGCAATCATCCTTCATACAGCATTTTCTCAGCTTCAGCAAAAGAACATAGTGAACAAAACTAGCTCAGTATCAGTACAGTATGCCAAAGGTTTTTCACTCATAACTATTTCCAGTTAATATGCTGCCACTTACTGCATACTTGACAGTTTACTATATATTACAAAATACCACATCTGCATTTCCCACTCGCAGTATAACGCAACAGGTTTTCCAAATGCTATGTAATGAGTACAAAAGCAGTTCCACCTATTTTAAACCCAGCAGATTCTTAGCAGCAGACTCCTAATGAAACTAGTCTTAATGCAGCCTGCCTTCCAATGTGGTGATTTAAAGGCCCTTGGACATACAACATAAAACAGAAACCCCTCTGCAACCTTTTCACGTATCTTGTCTTTCTCCATGCGTTCTCTCCGTTCCAGCCGCAACCTACGCAATTCTCTTTCCAATTCGTCGTTCTCTGCGCTAATGTAATTCCGACTGACCAGAATCTCCAACATTTCCAATATCCTTACGACTTTAGGCATTATACGAGTTACTGCCTCGCAACCATACTGGTCGATGATATGTTCAAATTCCTGGCCCACCACAGTGGCAATATCATATACATCCAGAACCGTCAACTCTGAAGCGTTCTTCTCCATTAAGAAACGAGTTTCGGGAGGTTCGTCAATATTTACTGCAGACTAAATCCCAGTATGCAGCTAAGTCACTCTTCCACCACCACGTTTCACCCCACACATAGAAATGAATGTGGTTTAGCCACAGGGGCTGCAGACATTTGATACCTCTGGTTTAAATACAGTCCACATGCCGAAGTGGCTGTAATCGGTATGTGTAAGTCTATTTAAAGCAGCACTGACTGAGTTTCCCCCACTGACAATCTACACGCTCGCTTATAAACACCAAGTATCTCAGTACAATAAGAGCCAATTAAATAGTTCTTCTTTTCTGAAAGCCACTGAGGGACGTCTAAATAAATATGTACACTAGCTACTAAAACAAGCAGAAAAGTCTGAGCCCCAATCCGAAAGCAAAGAAATGTGGGTCATAACAAATACGCAGCTGCTTTTCACACATATCCATAAGAAATCCATGCAAAAACATGAAAAAGCAATCCTATTTGTCATTCTCAGCAGCTAGTGATATGGTAAGATGCTGGGAAAAGGCCTTTTGAAGCATATTTGGAGCCAACAGATAAGATCCCGACCTCCTAGAGCACCTTGCAGGAATGAGCAGGCGAATGAAGGTATACCTGGAGTAGATGAGCAGAATTATTGAAAGTGTTCTGTCACTGCCTTCACTGAATCCAAAGTCAGCCCTAGACGGGCTTTTCTAATCAGTTAATTAACACGCATTGTATCTCCTACAGTCATGCCTCCCAGCAGACCACGGCATAGAACAGCATTACTTCAGTAGTCAGCATTGGAAAATCTGAGCCTCCATACGAAGATCTTTTCTGTCTGTCAAGATCGTCATTTAGGTGGATCGGCAAAGACTTTCAGAACTACAGATTCTGCTGGATGGCCACAGGTTTCACATGCCCCTTAATATGCCAGAAACATCCACTGCAAATCCACTATTTGTACTGCTGAGCTGCAGGTGTTTTTCCTACATCAGAAGAAGACTTCTAACAGCCTCCTAAACTCTGACTCGTTTGCAGCATGAATATACAGAACAGTGGAAGAGTTATGAGAGATCTTTTGTCCTTTGATTGGTGACCTTGTACTAGAAATTGTACTGGAAGTCTGATGGGTACAGAGTGAAGAGGAAGGAACAGAGGACAGTTCCCTGAGGTTCATTCAATCACCCCTGGAATCTCACAAACTTGTCTTATTGATCTGGGTCTGGGTGCGCAGGAGTGGTGGGTGGCGTCATACTCACAGCTATTACGAGACTTCAGATTCGACACCTGGAGTCTGTCATTGCCATCTCTGGGGGCTTTAATCATGTTTCACTCTCCACAACTCTACCAAAATTCCACCAGTTTGTCAGCTGTGCAACCAGGAGGAACAGAGTGCTGGATCTTCTGTATGCGAATGTTAAGGACACATGATAACATTTGCCCTTCCTCCACTGGGAGGATCGGACCACAACCTGGTTCTACTTACTGTCAGGCTGGTGCTTTGTTTTCTCAAAAACAAACCCTGGATCACCAAAGACCTGAAGGAACTGTTAAATAAGAAGAAGCGAGCTTTTAGAATGAAGGACAGAGAACTGCTAAGGAGTGAGCAGAAGGAGCTGAAGGTGAAGTGAGGCAGAATAAGGAGGCCTACAGAAGGAAACTGGAAGGAAGACTTCAGCAAAACAATGCTAAGGCTGTGTGGGCTGGTATGAAACAGATCACGGACTTCAAGACAAAGCGGCAGGCTGTAGGGGCAGTCTGGACACAGTCAATGAGCTGAATGACTTCTTCAACAAGTTCAACACAACACCATCCTTACCCATTATTGACAATGGCATCACCCCAATTTTTCTTTTCCCCCCATCTTCTACCAGTCTGTTGTTGCGGGGACGGTCTTCTTTGCGGCAGTTTGCTGGGGAGGTAGCATCAGAGGAGCGGATGCTAAAAAGCTTAAGAAGCTGATCGGGAAGGCTGGCTCAGTTCTGGGCTGCCCACTGGATGGTTTCAAGCTGGTGGTCAAAAGGAGGTCACTTAAACTCACTGCTATCCTGGACAATACATCACACCCCCTTCATGACCTTCTGATCAGAGCACTTTTAGACTCACACAGCTCCGCTGTAGCAAAGAAAGGTACAGGAGATTGTTTGTTCCGACAGTGATCACACTGTACAACACCTCTTCACTGTATCGGGACATCATTGGACACTAACTGAGCACCAGCTGAACATTGCACAGTACACTTTCCATACTCATATCATTGTGTACTGCCACTTTGTCTATGCCCTATAAGACCACACATTTATTTATAATACCTTCTGTACTGTTGTTTACAGTGTATAGCTACCCATTACTGTCAGCTGGCTTTCTGATTGGGCGGTTTTAGAGGACTTGTGAATGTGGAAATACACAGCTGCACTGTTCTCCTGAATAATATTTATGCTCTATGCTTTTATTATTGTACATACACTCTGAATGGTAATGATCATTTCAAAGCATTATAGGTTACATAGTCACTAAATTATTTAAATAGTCTGTCTCTTTTCCTGAATCAGTCAAAAAGCAAACATACAGGGACCTCTGCTTTAACAATCTGTTGAATATTTAGAGAACTCAATTATACTACGCCTGCACCTTTAAACAGAAAATTCTGTTCTTGATCTACAGTCAGAGCCTTTCCTTCAAATTCATCATACAGAAAAACTAACCAATATGGACAATTAAAACATGATTTTCATGATACACATTTATTATTAATTTATTGTTTAGTACAGGTAGATCATCAAACATAACTAAATATATTAAGTGATTTGGGTTCATAAAGATATTACACAGAGAAGAAATAAAGGAAAATTAAAAGTTACAGTTTTGTAAGATACTCTTTCACAAAATCAAAACACCCCATGGCAGAAGATCACTTGTTTTACCAACATGTAGTTGGTATTAATGCTCTCGCCTCCACCACCACTGTAACATTCTCATTTTGACCTTGGAAAACAGCAGTAAAAATATTATGTAACATATTTAGTACAAAATAATCCTAAAACCTTGAGACCTAAGACTTACGAGAGTGTCTTCTTTTGCCCCAGCTAGGAATGGACTAATCTAAAATAAGATGTGTCCCTAAACCAAAAATCAAACGAGATCAAATGGTAAAAGAGATGGTCTTTAAGAGATGTGTTATCAAAGAGAATCCTAAACAGACAATGTCCATGCAGTGTAGTGTCTCCCTTGTGCTCTGAAGATACAGTATAAGACTAACAATGCAGAACTTACACACAATAACATACTGGGGGTATCTTGTGATTATCCTCTATGTGCTTATATATAAATAAATCATTAACTGAACAAAAACAAACAGTAAAAACAAACAAATAAAAGCACAGATTTCCAGAGAACTTGGTAACACGGGGAGCAAGGCACATTTTTCTTAAGTTGACCAAAAAACTAAAACAAACAACAAAAACACCACAAAACAAAATATCACGTGGTTGTGCTCCATTTAATATTCATAAAGTAAATCATAACGGGTCTGACCTAACTTTCTCCTTTTCTGTCTCTTTGAACTATTACAGGAATAACGTTCTTACATTTCTCATTGTGGAAATGATGTCATATCAGGAGCATAGCCACTATTTATTCATTCAGCCCCCATATTAAAGGGGAACTACTATATCAGGTTTATTATACGTAACAGATTTTGATAAATACACCCTATATCCTATAAACTCTTTTCAGTTCAGGTCTACAACCATTAAACTTCCTACTTTGTGTGGAAACAAAGTAGTCTCAAAGACATAGGTTAAGAAAATGCACAAGCATTTTGTAATCTGGTATAATACAATTACTAATTCTTGGTAAAATAACATTTTATGGAAGACTATTCTTGCAAAAGCACGTGTATTAGCAGAGTCAAATACTGAAGCCAAATAAATGCAACCTACCTTAAACACACCAATCCTAAATCATCAAAATAATACTAAACATGTGCAGCAGAAACAAACAGAAGGAACAAGAACATTACACTTTGAGGCTGTGTCATTTACCAAGAGACTAGCTTTATCCAGCACTACATTCTCTGCCTTGTTAAACAATCCACGTCTTGGTGATATATATATATTCGTGTTTAAAAATCTTTTTGTTTAATATTTGACTCTTTAGATTAAAAATAAAACTCAATAATAAAGGGATCTTACAGATTACTGCATCACTGTTTCATAGTGCTAATTTAAAAAATAATGTTTCTACCTTACCTCTGTGAGGAACACTTAATAAACAAGGCAGATTAATGATTTGGTAAATATACTGGAACGCCAGATAATCAGGCACACGAAGATGAGAAAGAAGAAGGGCTTCTTGAGATGATTTAAACCTGGTTGAAAGCAGGATGTATTTCAATCAGAGATCCAGGTTTGATGATCTTCATCCACAATATTCCTACCTGAACTGCAATGAAAGAATCATGCACAAATATGAATGTTTTTGTAAGATATTCACTGAATCTACGTTTAACAGTCCACAGCTAGTGTAAGTAAAATCAAATCTAAAACACCTGCCCATTCTAAGTTGTGAAAATCAGAGAGATTTTACTTTTACTTTTACTCACTCAATATTAGTCTAGAAAAAGGCAGACTTAAAAAATTTGCAAGTTGACTCTCTGCCTTAAGGCAAACTGCTCTTTTTAGAGGCCATTTTACACTGGATGCATTTATCTGATTAATCTTCTAATCAGAAGCTGTGGCGTTCCAGAACCTGATCACTAGCAATGAACACTGAAATAATGTGGTAAAGTTTCAAAACTCATTAGGTAATTTTACCATGGTTTTGGGTGGGATGTTGGGTTTCTGAGCGAGGGCTGGTTTCTTCATTAATGCAGGTTTAGAGGGTTTGGGAGAGGAGGGGGCAGTGGGTGAAGGGGCACGCAGCCCATTGTCTTGAGCTAGCTGTTCCATAGGAACTCCTGCAATCTCGTAGTGTTTTTTCCGGAGCTCTCCCAGTCGTAGACGCTCATTTTCAAGCAAGCTCTCCAACTCCAGCACCTTCACCTGAGTGATTATGTGATAAATAAAAACATGACTGTTACATACATACCTTTCCTAATTGTATGGCCTCAAGGTTATTCTCATAAATGTACAACAAAGTACCTGGGATTCCATCTCCTCTTTCTTCAATTTGATCAGAGACAGGCCAGAAAAGTCCATAGTATCTGTACATACCAGTGCAAACAAGAGAAACACATGTATTCAGCTGAATAAATTACAATTAACCTACAACTCTTCAACAAAACGTCAGTGCATACTTAATGCTTAGCTCTACATAATTCACTATAATGTGATTTGAGTAATGTATACATTTATTTTTGTATTTATTTAATCCCTTTAAGTGTTCTTTATTTTCACATTACCCTTGTCCTCAATCTGCTCCTGGCCTGTTTTAGTGGAGGCTACTACATTAGCAGCCATTTCATTCACATGCCGAGATGCTTGCTGAAGATTGGACAACTTTTTACTGCCACGGTCTGCCTTGACCTGCAAAGAAAAAGCTGTACTTATGCCATTTATCCGTCTATATTCATCAGCTATATCATTTTTATTGCAATGCCTGGAATTCATCACAGTTCAATAAGAGCAAGTGTTTGTGACCGTGGCAAGTTTCAGACATTTCCACTAAAAAGAGGAAAGCCTGGATCGTTTCTTCACAAATGAATAAAAACACAGTAAAGTAGCAGATGTTGTGCACCTCTCAGTTCACAGGGATTTTACAGTAAAGGGCTAAAGAAGATAGAAGGACAGAATTAACAAGAAAGAAAAATGGTCAATTCCAAACCTTGGATGCCGCAACCAGCTGTGCAGTGCTTGCAGCAATCTCATGAGAACAGACAATAAGCTCTTCGTATTTGCCCGTGTGTAACACCACTTTATCAGCAGAGTCACTGAGAGAGGGAGGGAGGGAGAGAAAGAGAGGTAGAGAGAGAGAGATTGTGAATTATCAGATCAAATTTGTTTTGTAATAATAATAATAATAATAATAATAATAAAATAATAATGCATACACCATCTGTGTTGCCCCCCAGCCTACTGCTTTGGCAGCAGAGATGAGGCCCTCAGTCCAGCGAGAGTTTCGAGCATAAAATTCCTTCACTGTTGCGGCACCCTAGGGACAGATATATACAGGGACTTCATTTTTAAACTGCTAACACACTAAGCATAATAGAACAAAAAACTGCACTTCAATATAAATAATTATAATAAATTATAATTCAGTATAATCAAACTATATGAAAAGACGTTTAATGTGAAATACTGGACATGTATACTTTGACCATTGTCTATAAAATCAAGCAAGAAAAGAAAATGGAGCAAGAAAGACATGGAGATAAAAACATAGAAAAGAAAAGGTAATATTCAAAAACAACAAATGCATCATTATTATTAGGTTACAAATCCTTAGTGGGTCTAACTCTGATATACTATAAAAAACTGAAACCCTGATTTGTGGTATGAAATTTCAGAGAAACTGTCGTATCAGAAACTAAGACCCCGTTTTCATATACCAAATGTGAAATATGAAATCTGAGTTTAAATAAAGACAGTTACTGTTTTGCATCATACATATATATTTATAATGTTTTATAATAATATCTTTATTCCTGAAGCTGAAAAGTAGCAATAATAAAGCAAATTTGTTCTATTACTAATAAAATCTATTATCCCCCATCTGTCAAGCACACTGAGCTGCTCCGGATATGAGTTCTATTCATTTATTCATATAAACCCCGATTTATTTATATAAGTAAGAGGAAGTTTTACCACAGATATTGTCATCAAGCAGCTTTACAGAAAATATGGCTCCAAGCCAAGCGTGACAAGGTAAATAGAATAAATAATAGCAAAGTAAGTGGTCAGATTTTATCTTTGGGCAATGTCTCGCTGTCATACAACATAAACCAAATTGTTTATGTGATATTTTTTGTGTAAAACAGACAAATTTTAGCAGAGTATAAGAAATATGACAAATTATTGCCAGGTTTTGTGGTTTGCTCAGGTGTTCCTTGTTATTTGTACATGTTAAAAGGCTGTGTATATATAGAACTGGTTTTAGCAGAGCATAATCAAAAATAAACAGAATCACTGAAGAACTAGTGGGTTTCCCATATGGAATATCTTAAAAGAAAGATCAACAATAGTGGGGAGGAAGAAAGAGAAGGAAAATAATTTTAATTTTTCAGCTCTTACATGGAGTATAAATGTAATACATATATCAACAATAACCTCTTCACCTCCCTGTCCAAATATTTTTGCCTCTTATTGTACATAAGCCTTTTTTAAGGCTCCTGATTAAAGCAGAGGAAGTGGCATATTTAAAGGATGTTTTTTTAAGGTTTCTAAGGATCCACATGACCAAAAATAGTCAAAGAACTCTTTGCATTCAAATTTTTTAAAGATTTTTTTATAAATATTGCCAAAAAAGTATATAGAAACACTTTCAAAGTTTTAAACGTGTTTCTATATAGTAAGTAAAAAGTTAACACATAATAGCCCAGTATATATACATATATAAAACATTACCCGTCCACTTTCGACAATCTCCTTCTGCAGGTCTGTGGAGGCAACTACCAGGAGGCGAATAGCCTGTAAGAAAATTAAATCTATTACAAAAACCTAGGATTATCAGCAGTCAAAAGCATCGTAAGATAATAAAGGAATGAAAGTGAACTAATATAGTATAATACAACACAACACAACACAAGTTTCTTTATTTTGAGAGAAATCTTTAATTCCAATTTTAGCTTACCTTCATGAGATCAGTGCAGCTAAACAGTATCCTAAAAAAATAAAATAGAAGAAATTACAATATGCTCAAGTTTAGCAATACAAACTGAAGTTCTAAATTAACTGAAAAAAGAACATACTGAATACATGAAACACAACAGACCTTTCATTCACCTCCAGCTTGACTCCTTCAGTGTCTCGTCTCGCCTGATTCATCATTTCCTACAAGCAAAACACAGAAGTATGAATTTCAGTATCATATTTAAATGTTGACCAAATATTGCTTTCCCTCTTAGGGAGGTTCATGACATGGATGACATATGGCATAGCTCAGATTCCAAAACAAACAGCTGAGAGCAAAATGACTATTAAAATTGCGATGCAGTTTCTGTAATATGACAGTTTCCCCAAAAGGCTGCTCATTTGGCTGGGTCATGTATGGTTCTCCGGTTCCAAAACTTACATCAATCCTCCTCACAGCTTCCTCTATAGCAGCAGAGGTGGCAGCCATTTCTTTATCTACCATGTCACCTAGCTCCTCTTTTCCAATATCCATTCCTTTGGGCCTCAGATCCTGATATCAAGAGGGAGAAAAGGAAATAAGAAAGATAGATAGAAACTACATAGATGTTTCTATTTTGAATATACTCCTGTGAAATGGAAGTTGATGCATGTTAGGTATGAAAATCCCCCCTTCAACTACAAAAGTTAGGTGTACCTGAAAAATCAGGCAATCATTTATTTTTTCATTTTTGTGAAATAACGTCCGAAATTCTGTTTCCAATGCATTTTTACATTGAAATACACAACCTTAAATAACCAATCAATAACCAATAAATGCTATAATCAATAATAATCATAACTTATGTGCTGAACTGAAAGCTAAAACCACTCAAATCCTACATGCTGCCAATATCAGTTCTTTTGACAGACTATTGAAAATAAATCCAGGTCTCTATGCAGAATGGATATGTTTATTACAGACACTATAATCATAAAACTTAGATTAAACACAGCTTATGAACACTTTCACTGCATCTACTGTAACTAAGTATATAACACGTAGGAACTCGAATACGTCCTCATAGGAAACACAATTGAATCACAGACTGATACTAAACATCCTTATTTGTGCATACAATGTTCTGTGATGCTCAAAAAAGACCAGTGTCTATGCTCGTCAGCAAGGCATGGATCAATCCTTTAAAGTCAGACACTGCTTGACATGCAATTCACTTGTGGATATTTTAACTTGAGCTCCTTGATTACAATTTGAACGTGCTATAACATGTGTGCCTTTTGAGATTAGGTGAGCAGGTGAGGAGACCCATGACTATTCTAATGGCTAAAAGTGCACTGTGTTAGAAACTGTATTCCATTTCATGCATGCACACTATAAAACCAATACAAAACAGTCATAGTGGATGTCTATCTCTGTAAACAATTCTCTACATACAGAATTAGGGTTAGAATTGTTTTGTCTGGGATTTTGTTCCTTTGTGTGTTATGACCCATTCTGACCACTGGGTGTCCCTGTGTACCTAATAAACTGGCAGCTTGTGTATGTCACGTTCCATCAGACAGTCTTGTTTAACCTCTTGATGCCAGTCAGTGTTGAAAAAGCAATAATAAAGCTAATGCTCAATTTGCCAGGTTCCTTCGAATTCTGCCTTACCTGTGCAATTCGCAGGATCTTTTGTATCATCACCCGAATGGATGCAGGGTCAGCCCCCTTCAGAGATGCTTTGGACTTCAACTCCTGCAGGAAGTGCAAACTCTGAGTTGCACAGCCCCTGCAGTTCTCTGTCAATCCTGCATATACAATACATGACATATGTACATTATGAGTGTATTTGTCTGTATGAGAATTTGGTATTGCGGTGAAAGAAACTCTTGTCTTACGGTCAGCATGATCAGTTGGTGCCATGTGCGCTGTTGCACTCCCATTGATGATGGTGTCAGCAGTCAGATGAGAAAATTGAGTCAGAGCCCTTAAAAGAGCCCCAGCATCTGGATCAGAGCAAAAACGAATGAGATATGATAGATATGCATATCATTTCAGAGGAAGAAAAAAAAAAAAAGAGAGGAAAGTGCTACTCACCTCCCATGTTCTTCAAATAGTGTGCATGGCCTGCCTGCACTTTATTAATGGAATTTAGTGTAGCTTCTGCGCGGCTTACAAGGTAATCTAGGATAGAAAGAAAGGAAAAGAAAAAATTTCTCTGTATTTTTCACCCCCAAAAGCTCCAGTTCAGACATTTCAGCCCGAATCAGATTTTGCCCATTTTTGGCATATTGTATCCATAATACAACATTTTTTAGTATTGTATTTTGCACACTGAATTCAAACCACATTTGGAGGCGGCTTGGAATGTGATGCCAATCTGTTTTTACAGGCATGTCTCAGTCTAGACAGTCCGGCTGCTCAAATCGGTCTCTTTTGTGCCACTCCATCGGTGCATAGTTACTGACACTATGCCATTATCACAAAAACCCATACAGATAGGTTAGTGATGTCTGGACACGCACAAATCCGATCTGATCACTTGCAAATTACCGAGCCGAAAGTCATCTTAATGGATCTGAGAAATTTAAAAAACAAATCTGATCTGCCTGCAGTTGTAAACGACACAGAGTCTTGGTCATTAATCAAAAATTATGAAATCAAATTATAAAGTTCTGTAGATGAAATGGTTAATATTTCCATACATAGTTTATGGTGTAATATATTATAAATATAAACATAAATACTCTAAATGTGGGTTTGTCAACGGATTTTTTCCATTGACAAATAATTTAAAGGCATTTCAGCATAGATCAAGCATCATACGATCATTGTACTTTGGAAACAGGAATTCTGCACTGTGTGCAGTTCCTGCATATACCTGGTGAACTGGTGCAGCGCACATGCAGAGGGTCATCCAGTTTGGCTACAGCATCCTGAATGATGATTTCTGCCTCAGCCACTGTACCCTGCAGCAGGGCAAACTGCTCCTCTAATAACTTCTTCTGCAAAAGCTCCTCTCGTGATAGCTGCAGACATTAAGACATTAATTGCTTCGAGTCCAGCCTGATCCTAACTCCATGTATGTTTGGTACATTGTATAGCAGCTGGGATTCCATGTTATGAGAGCCAATCTGTCGGTGTAGTTGAAAACAATCTGGAAAATGAGGCGTGACAAAACTGAAACTAGAATTTGGACAAACGTTCGCAGCTGCCCGAACTGCAAAGACGGGGAATGCAGCATTTATAATGTATGTGGGTGCCAGATGACGAGGGGCCAAAAAATAATAGTGGATAAACCTATGCCTAAACAAAACATATGGACATAAACATTGTATAGCTTTTATTGTATTGTAGTTGCCAAGAATCTACAATAAAAATGACCTCACAACTGGAAACACATTAAAAAGACTGTAATGATTTTCACTCACGTATTGTAAAAACAAAAGCATCACAAAAAGCAGTATAGTTAACACCCAGTCTGTGCTGTGTCTCTGGCAAACCTATAAAACCAGCCAGACTAGTGTCAGAACCAGTTCTTTAACAATTTCAAGAATCTGGATCCAAGCTATCTGCTTTGAAAGGTCAATGTTCAGTGGTGGCCAAGCAGAATTAACCCTACAGAAATGTTCAGGCCCATCCTACCTTCTCTTTCAACTTGCCCTGAAGTTCTTCAAGCTCCTTACTGCTCTTATCCCTTTCCTGCACAAGGGAGGACTCCTTTAGCTGTGCTGCCTGTCTTAGGGAGGAGAGTTCAGCCTCTTTTTCACTGACACAGCGCATCAGGCGTTCCTTTTCTGCCTGCAGCGAGGTCATGGAGTTGTTCAATTGTTCACCAGCCTACAGCAGATGTGTGGGGCAAATGTGAACATAAAAATCAATAATGTCCAAATACACAGAGATACAACCACACACTCGTTACCAACAATACACACCTTCTCTGAGGTTTGTAGGGTGCCCTTTATCTTTTGGATCTCTCCAATCTTTTCTTCCAACTCTCGTCTCAATTTATCCATCTCAAACTTCTGCTCTTCTAACTGAAACGAGAAATACATGACATGCATATTCACGATGAATGCCCTGGCCAGTGAACAGAGACAAACTGATCCAACTTGCTTGGCTAAACATGACTTCAGTTTCTTTAGACATTAATCATCCAGCTGACAAGATGAGGGGGTTCATGTGTATGTGAAAGACCTTCATGTCAGATTCCTGCTTGACTCTTTCCACCTCAAAGGCTAACTGTTGTTTTGTTCTGGCAACTTCCTCTTGTGTCTGCTGAGTGGCTGACAGCATCTTCACTGTGTCGGCACTCTGTAGGTTTAAGACAATACATTTTAACATCTCCCTCTCTCTCAGACACACACGCACGCACGCACGCACACACACAGTCATACCTTCCTAAGGAGCTCTGCATGGTTGGCTACAAGCTCAGCATGCTTCTCCTTTAGCTTGTTGTATCGCAGCTCTGTAGCCTGGGACCTCTCTGCAATGAAAATGTCAGCATGGTGTCAGTAATAAAGCCAACAGTGGTGGGTGATATGGGCAGGGGCATAGCAGCAAATTCTGGGCCCTGTACACTCTCAATGTCAGTGGGCCCCTATCCATGCCAGTACACGAGGAACGTGAGCAAAAAAAAAATGGGCCCCTCTCCCTACTCGGGCCCTGGGTAGTCAGGTCCACTTTTCCCCCCACTACCACGCCCATGGATATGGGAAACACATTTCCACAATACACAATGTTTTCTACATCATCGTTTCATTTTTAGGAGTTTTGTGAAATGTATCTGGCACTGCAGTATCTATACACTGGTTGTTATTATTTATAGTCTCTCTATAATTGGTTTTAATCTTTTGGTGACATATACCTTTGTTCTACAAATACTAATCATACACATGATACACTTACAAAAATGCATAGTAATATACTTTGTCATGATAGCAAATTGTCATATCACCGGCAGTCTAGTCACATCCAGACCAAAGTTCTTCACCAAAATATCAACTGACTATTTTAAATCAGACCAGAGTAGGTTATGTGTGATTGTTGCAGGCTAGAAAGCTTAGTTTTAAAATGGCATTTTCACAATGCCTTATATCATGGGGGATGTTTTGTATTAATACAGTGCTGCTTAAATGTTTTGTTTTTGAAATTAATTGAACATCCGAGGTATATTAAACAAGAACATTGCCATTTTTGTTGTATCTTGTGTTTTGTTGTGAAACAGGATGCTACAAATCAGCATCACATGTAAACTTACTCTCTGCCTCCACAAAGGTAGACTGCACATTCTCGTGCTCCGCGTTGCGGCGTCGTGTGGCCTCCAGCTCCATACGCAGCTGCTCATTCTCCACCAGAGCTCGCTGCTTCTGCACTCTCTGCTCTTCCAGCTCCGCTTCGAGGCTGTTGATCTGAGACTTTAATTGAGTGATATAGCGCTGAGCCTGAGAGAGAGTGAGGAAAGTGAGGAAAGGAAGGACAGAGGAAAGGATAGGTAAAGGGGGAGAAAGATAGGGTTGTGGAGGAGGGAGAGAGAGAAAGCTTAGCAAATAGGACACTTTGGCATTATAAGTGGCTACACCATGTATACACACACACACACATATATACATTATACATATACATATATATATATGTATAATATATTATAATAAAAGACCCTTTAATAAAATAATAGACCCTTTAGACAACCTACGTTTTTCTTTACTATAAACATTAAAAGCTACTTTTATATAATCTTTAATAGGAACCATTTCTGTCAGAGTTTAATAAATGAGACTGTCATTAAAAGTGTCAGTAGCAGGAACTTTCAGCATTTTTTCAGAGTTTGGTTGAAACAGCAGGCTCCAAAACCCAGACTGAGGAACACTGCAAGCAGCATTTGTTGAAACACATGGCGAGCAGGCTGCGAAACCCAAACTGTGGTTAAAGAGCCAGTATTGCTGGAGATATTGATGTGAAATCAGTATTGTTGCAAAACTAGTTTTAATAAATGTATGATGTGTTCCAGTTCAATAATTATGTCACATATAGCCGTATGGCAAAATGCATGCTGATCATGTTCCTTTTTCTGTGGACACCTGCTGAGAATTTTACAAAAACAGCATATTTCTGTTTATCATTTGAAAGGAGTCACTTTAAGAGTGGTTTTAGTTGTCAGAGTTTTAGAGTATACTGTAATAGATGACACACAACATTGCTGGTCTGTCTGTGAGGCAGGAATGTACAGTATACAGCGCCCTAGGGACATGGGCACGCCCAACATAAAAACTGAATCAGTAAAATGATTTATAATTACTTGTAAAAGTGTGGAGTACAAAACCACACCAAAGTGTTTTCTTACCTCAGCTTTGATCTTCTCAAGTTCAGCTCTGAGTAATTCAATTTCTTTCTTTAGACTTTCAATCTGGAGGTCCCTTTAGAGCAAGAAACACATGGACCATGCTACATTTTAATGGAGAAAGGAAGCAGCTCATCGTGTTATTAAAAAGGTGTCATAGGATTCTTTTGTACCTGTCATCAAAACCATTATTAGGTGGCCCGAATGCCTGATCAAATATGTCAACCTGAGGAGAAAAAACAGTTCAGGAAATTACTATGCATATATACAAGTACATAAAAAATTATTTCCTGTTTCCCCCTACATACGAGCAGCAAAAGTGTGAAGTGAAGATGAGCCATTAAATACAGATACTGGTAATTTACTAGAGATAATTACAGAGATAATTACTACAGAACTCCAAATATAGCATAACATTTTACTATTTTCTATTTACAGAAAGCATATGATGCCTGTGACCTTTTTGTACTATTTAAACAATGTAGTGTCCCACAAAGTGTTTCATTTGAACAGACAGAGTTTCTATGGATTTGGTTTTACTGGTAGAAAACACTTGCCTGTGGCTGGGAAGCCATGCTGGCCAGAGGGGCCTCACTGACATCTATTAGTGGTTCAGGCTCATCCTCTTCTTGCTCCTCAGGCTCCTCATCATCTGGGATGACAACCATTGGCTTCACATGCTCTGCTAGTGCAGAGGCACGGAGGAAGTTTGGAGGAGACTGCATACATCATAGATATTACAGACAGACCTAGTCCTTCCAGAATTTTTTTTAAAAATTCACATTTAAGTTGTAATTAAGTCATGCTTTTTCCTTACATCAGGAAGCCTTGGAATCTGGATAAGCCTTTTGAAGTACATCATGTCTCTGGCTTTGTTAAAAAATGTCTTGAGACTAAAAAAAAAAAAAGAACAAAATGTTACATAAAACATTCAATCATATATACATACTATACAACACTGACAACACCAAGACCTTTTTACAGGACTTCACCAAGTCGCTACCTCAATAACATTACTTGCTCTCACAATTAACCAATAAGAGCCCACAGTGACGTATGTGTCACAAGCCTTTTAAAAGTCTGTAAAGTTCTTTATACAGCTTTATCCTTCACCTAAACGCATGGAGGCCCTCAGTGACCTATACCCAACATCCTGGATGCAGTCACATGACAGTTGGTGAACATATGACCTCATTTAGAAAATGGCGATGTGCTTCGTTAGTGCGGTTAGAGACAAAACCAGCTCATTTTAAAGTCTCGTTTTTTGAACCTATAAATTTTCAACCTATTTAAGAGCTCTAATGTTCTGATAACTCGTTCTATGACATATACCCATATTCTACATTACACATACCCATATTCTATATAACATATACCCATATTCTACAATACACATACCCATATTCTATATAACACATACCCATATTCTATATTACATATACCCATATTCTACAATACACATACCCATATTCTATATAACACATACCCATATTCTATATTACATATACCCATATTCTATATTACACATACCCATATTCTACATTACACATACCCATATTCTATATTACACATACCCATATTCTATATTACACATACCCATATTCTATATGACATATACCCATATTCTATATTACATATACCCATATTCTATATGACATATACCCATATTCTATATTACATATACCCCTATTCTATATGACATATACCCATATTCTATATTACATACACCTGTTCTGATGCCATGTCTAGAACACCATGATGGAATACCAGTTATGAAATTGTGGTTGTTGTGACATATGCTACCAGTATTATGACTCTATAATACTAACAGAAGAAGCTATTGTGACCTCTTTGTCACAACAGACACTTCATTACTTTCCCTTAAGGGGAAATGGCTCTTATGGGTTAAGACCTGCTAGTGACATCTGATTGGCCAATTGTGGTCAGACTTTGTATAATACTGACTGACCCTTACCTACCTAAAAAACTGATCAGAAAAGATGAGAGAAAAATAGGTGCTAGGTTAATATAACCTGTTTATGATGAAACAGTGGCAGAATTAGTGCCAGGCTTCAGTACCAGGCTTATTTACTTGGTTGTCTGGCAAATATTATCAGTCAAAACGGCATTGGTTGTTTATGATACACACTGCATCTGTAAATTTAGTCTGGTGAATTAATAACATGTTTACAGTAGAACAAAAGTTCTGGATAGGAATATTCAACTTGCCTATGGAACTGATCATGGAAGCGTTCACGGTGGCCCTGGAGTGTATCAGGTGGTAAACCTAGAGTCCAGAAAACATATATAGTCACATCAAAAACCACTAGCAAATAAGATTATACAGTACATATTATATTATAGTATATTATATTATATTATATCATATTATATGAAACTAATGTGTATTACATATTAAACTAATTAAACATGAGCTGCATGTATACATTTCTGTAGATGATGCTGGCATATTTTCATTTAAAATAAATAAATAAAACGTGTAATTGGACGAGGGGCACCCAAACTTGCACAATATAAATAAATACATAAATGTGTGACATTATTTATGTGTATACATTTGGACTGCCGAAACACTCACAGGCATGTAACTTGAAGAGTAGCTTGACGGTATAATGATACAAGTGACTACAGTCCTGGATGACCTGGATAAGCGGAGATAATTTACACTGGCCTGCTGTCAATGTTGAGATGGCAATGGAGGTATTAAGCTGCCGCAGGACTGTAAAAGAACAGAAAATAATAAAGCATGTACTTTGTAATTACAAACTGGCTCATTAAACGTTAAATTCTGTTGCCAATCAAAGGCAGAACCGAACAAAGAGCAAATATTACAACAGAGAATTAGATGACGGTTTTGTACAAGATAACTGAATAAGGGACTAAATAAGGGCTTTCCTGTTCCCAAAATTCCTGTTGCATTCCATGTGCCTCAACTTGTGAGTAAGGCACAACATATAATTCATTAAAGCTAGATCTCGACAATCCACAGACAAAAAAAAAAAGTCTGATCTTATTTCCAGTTTTTCATTTTTTTCAGGATTGTTTACGGCTGAGCCGGATGGGCTCACAAAATGAGATTAAAGAGCAGGAAGTTGGCTTTTCCTTTTAATTCTGTCCTGATAACATAACAGGAACTCAAAATTAGGCAGACGTCTTAAAGCCCACCAAAAGAGGCTCAATGGCAACATACTGTTTGAAGGCATTCATTTGAAAAAAAAAAAAAGTTTTTATACAGAAACAGAGGATTTTTGTCATTTTCTTCATAGATATTTTGGAAAATTAAGCATCAACAAAGCAAACACCTACAAGATTTCTCCCAGATACAATAATTGTGACATAAAATGTTTCAAAACAATTTTGTTTTAAAGTTTAAAAAGGCGTAAGTCCATGCACTTACATATTTAAGCATTATGACATTCAATCGAAGTTTTAAAACAACCTTTGCAACTGTGTATTTGCGTATATACAGTATTCATACATGGTGCTGGGAGCACTGCTTAGTCTGATCCCCTCATACCAGCACAAGACAAACACACATGCTCTGATCCTGACCATAGAAGAACATGGTGAAAAGGGATTAACAAAGAATGCAGATGGACTGCAGTCTGTAATTGTAGAACTACAAAGTAAGTAGATCTAAATAAATGGAAAATATTAACAAGGAGGTGTACCTATTAAAGTTGCTGGTGTGTGTATGTGTGTGCATATGTATGCGTATTTGGTTAAACATCAAATTTCCTACAGCGATTGTGAATGAGTTTTTACTTCCGGTACCAGACTGCTCAGCTTTATTGAAGGGTGAATAGAAGTAGACACTAAACACAGGGTGTTTCTAAAGCACATGGGCAGATTTTCCACAAGGAAGGAAACTGTCAATCCATATGACTATAATTATCATTATAGTCACTGAATTATCCTTTAAACCATGATGCAAGGGCGCACTCACCTGACTCTGCAAGCCGAAGCTCTACATCCATGTAATCAAACACTTCAACAGTGAGCTGGAACCTGAGTACAGGACACCAAGACAAAGGAGCTTGGTTACACTTCGTTAAATTAGTATTATGTTGGTACTTTCTCTTGCACTTAGAATTATACCTAAGTGTGAATAACATCATTTGGGCCCACTAATAAATGAACCATAGAAAAAAGTGATTTGTGTAGTAATGGCCTTATCATGTGACTACAGGGAGACAGGTATAACTGGTTGAGCAAGACTGAAGTTGTCTTATGAGTGTATGAATAGAAGCTTTTTGAGTGCAACAAATCATCAAAGCCAAAGCACAGACGGCACAACCAATGGACCGGAACGACTCTACATTACAGATTTATATCAGTTCAGTTTACTGAAGAAAAAAATTAAATGGAATGGAATTTATTTATTTTTTAATGTCTATGTAATATTGTCAAGAGACCATCCAGTGCAAAATGAGCTTGGGGTGAACGAAACACAGCCCACTAGGCCATGAGATGTAGAAAGTGCCAAAGAATGTATTCAATTGGTTTAGCACTTCCACGAAACAATGATAAATCCATCATAATCATATTTCTGCAGTTATCCGATTATTCAAGTGGGCATGTAAACAGCATCCTCTGATTTCTTAGATCAGTTTAAAGCCCAGAAATCAGATTATGAAATCTAATAAAGAGTTGTACTTTAGCTTAGTAATTGGGTTTCTCAGCGCATGTATTCTCTTAGTCGGATTACTAAGTCTGCAGATGTGTAAAAACAGACCACTATATCAGAAATAAGCAAACAGGATTTAATACAGCAACAAAACGTATCTGGAGGGGCATGGGTACAAACATAGTTGGTAAAATAAGGGATTGCTTTCTATTTTTTTTTTCATTTCTAGTTTCTATTTAGATATTATTTAGCGGTTGGTTTAGCTCAGCATATAACACCACTACCCGTCGGCGAGTCACCAGCGCATGTGGGAGTTTGAATCGAAAAAGGGGCATCCTAGGTGTAAAATAAGGAATGTTAAATATAAGATCTTAGGCAGTTATAATATAATTGACAGTATTATATAATAATATCATTTTCTTAATTTTAATATAATATTTCTTTTATACTGATGAGAGTTTTAATACCTTTAATTTCTTTTTAAAAAATTGCAACACAATGTTTAGGTGTTTGAGATTCACAAACAGTTTTTACATCCAAGATGAAAGCTGTCTTGTTTATTCTTTTGTTTTTCTTGTTTTGTCTTGTTAGATGAGGTGCTGAGTTAGGGCTCCACAAATTAAGATGTGCTGAGATTTCATGCTGTTACTGTGCTGCTCTCATGCATTCACTTAGGCTTGCTGACAGTGGAGATGAAATTTCAGGGAGCCCACATGCCTATTGTTCAATCTGGCTCTGGCTATTTTGTTACCATGCTTAGGCTGTTGTCTTTGCACTCTTTTAAAAAAAGTGTGGTGGTCTGCAGACACAAAGTTATGACATTTCAAGGTCCTCCAAAAATCCACAATAAAGAAAATTGTCTTTAGCATTCAGTATGGGTTCTGTTTTATCATCCTGCACAATAAAAAACGTTCCATTAAAAAAATATATATATAATAAATAAAAATAGATTATAATAAATAATTACATTCTGCCATTTTTCCTGCTATGCCAGATAGTTAGCTTTCATGTTAGGCCATTCAGCTGTCTAGCAGTATTCATTTTTCAATCGTTTATAATGTGCTGCAAGGCACAAAATTGGGTGAACATACATATAGAATGTATATAAACGAGTCAGGTGGCACTGACTAATACATTTTGTTCTGCTGTTTGTCTGGTTTAAATCTATATTATGGTTTTGACATATATAGTTCTGCACTTTTTATGACCAACATGTCTACACAGTTTGGCTTGTGTTTGTCTTACACAAAATGTTTATATGACAACACATAACAGTAAAAGGGAGGCAACACATACACATTGTTGATATCTGTTCCTGCTGTGCGCTCCAAGACTTCATCTGTGGCTTCCAGGTTGGGTCGAATATCTTGATGCTACAAGAAGACGTCAGAAGTGGAATGTTTTTTTTGTTTTTTAGTCTGACTTTTTATTATTATCCCCTTAAAGCCTGCTTCTTGTGAGTATTTCATATCAAAGAGATTATGAGAGAAGATTACAATTAAATAATTATTGCATTTATTCTTTAATACTCAAATATTACAAAGCGGGGTACAAGGCAAACATGCCAAGTCCTTCAATATGCCAAATTAAAGCCCTTAAAATATGTATATAATTTTGCAAAAGTGTACAAATCTTTAGGTTTCGGTAGACGTTCCGAGGAATCCTGATCTACACATGCTCACCTTGGTATGAAACTCCATCTTGAAGCAGAGGAGCTTGGCATATTGTGAAACAAGTTGGCCATATCCATGTCTGTCCCTGAGGTTGCCCTAAAGACGATATATTGGAGATTCACCAACACAGACCTTTCAAATGTCACTTTCTAAGAAAACAAGCATGTCATTACCAAAAACTAGGGTCACAGCCTTAGTAGCATTCTTGAACTCACCCATAGTACTCCTGTCTCAGCAATGTTACTGTAATGTCTCATGCAGTCCTGCAAGCTCTGTTGAAGTAATTAAAGAGTCAATATAGCTACTCGCCAATGCCATTTTCAAAATACCATGTTCAATGTGAAATTTCTAAAAATGAATTTATTTCTAGAAATGAACATTTATTAATAACTAAACAAGGTTTTGGATCTACACAAAAAGCTTCACAACAAAGGACGGATAATATGGTAACTCCTTTAGACCAAATAAACAAAATTCTCTGTATATTAAATTAATACTATGATAAAGATGATGAATGTATATTCTTAATGAAATTGAATTGAGTTTAATCATAACATCTTCCCATAGTTTCCCATTCACACCAATCAAGTTCAGTCAAACTGACATGCTTGATCTACCAAACTTAGTGCCTTTAACATGAATGGATCCACTACAACAATATTTCAACTACAACAACATTTTATGAATTGCATTAACAGCCAAATTATTAATAGTTATGTGGCATCAGAATTAATTTAATAGCTGAGGTTTCTCAAACTCTTGCTGGGTCATGGAGTCATATGACAAAGTGATAAAAAACCTGGTCCCTTTTAGAATTTGAGTTTGAGAACCCCTTTTTAGATTTGCATGTAAATATGATACATATTAGAGCATAACATGTTGCTGTTGCTCACAAACATGGATTTAAGGAGTTGATTATCTTTTGTCTTTGATACTGATGATAATTTACACTTTACAAATGCTTCAACTTTATTTTTTCTATATAAAATATATGTATATTTATAAAGATCTTTATAGGTGACCCATGATAGTATATTAAAAGTTTACATGGAATATGATAACACCATTATCAATTCTGAATTTAAAACATTTGAACATAATACCACAAAACTATAAAATACTATAAAATAAATTTTATAATAATAATAATAAAGACATAAAATATAATTTAAGGTGACTCTTTTTTTTTTTAAATATATGCCAATAAAAAACATGAAATAATTTGCATAAGATGCATAAAACACTTACATTGACATGACCATCTCGAAGGACCTTATGCAAAACATGGTAAAACTTCCAACTCAGAATAGCACTACTGGACAGCGGCAGACCAATAGCATAGGACCAGAAAGTGTACGCTCCCTTTTCCCGGTGGGTTCCCAAGATGATTCCTGAATTTAGAGTCAGGGATCATAAAATATTACACAATAGATACAAAAATGTATCTGTTTATTTATCAACACTGATAATCAAGTACAATGCTTAATTGAAGAGTAAATATTAAGCATTGGAAGACTGTTTAAAGGATACTGCGGGCATGCTTCTCCTTTACTGGCGTCTCAGTGGAGTTAATAGCTTTACTGATGCTGCTGAGCTGTTGGAAAAAACGAAATAATGGAAATTAATACAATCAAAAGAATATACAGCTTTTTTGTTTTAGTACATTTGGGACACGGGTCTAAGCCAAGCCTTAAAAGCTCATTGCTGTCACAGACTATCAAAACATATGAAACCTGTAGCGCCTGTTCTGTATCTCGACAGTCATGCTTACCTCTCACAAGCAATCACAGTTTCTCAATCTCTTTTTTTGGCAAGCCTCACTTTAAAAAATTTGTAATTTAATTGATTTTTATTTTCTGAAGAAGCAGCTTTACTTTTCTCCAGTCACAAGAAGGTGTTGGATAGGAGAAGTTTTCCATTAATACTAGCCTGTACAGCTTTAAATAATGAACACTTCATAGTTTTGATGCTCTTCAGTCTCTGTAGCACATTGACCACATTGCATATCCCAAGCTAATTCATCGAAGACTAATTTGCGGGGGGTTACTTCTGAAGTTTTATGTCCGAAGTATTTCCTTTACTGGTTGAGGTGATTTTGAAGATCTTGCTCTTCAGTAACTCAACCCGTACCTCTGAATATACCATCTTAAGCAAAATTCTGCACAGGGGTCCCTTCTACCTGATCTGTGATCAACTTCCACACTCCTGTCCTCCCAGTAAAACAGCTCACTCCATCTGTTATTATAGAGATAAGTAGACTTGCTGATCAACCGTTTGTATATATCCAGCATCTCCTATATGGAAAACTCTATCATAACACCAGTTTTTTTTAACAGTTTAAATATAAAATACTATTCATACTTTGCTAAATGCAAACTTCTTTTTTTTGTGGATGCACATTTGTTCACATTTTACTAGAAACCTCTAAAATACGCATAAACAGTTACAAGTAACATTTTTAAATCACTTTGAAAATCACATATCACATTAACCAGATATTTTCCTTTTTTTCACGGACATACCATTATAGACGTCCATTTAAACGTCCAAAGTCAGAACAGAGGTTACTTTTTAGGTATACAGGCAGGCTGAGTGTGTGCTTGTTTGAGACGCTTGTTCAAAGTTATGCAGGGTCAAGCTAAAAATCCCATAGATGTGGCAAAAGAACAGATAAATAACTAACAATTATAGCAAAGAGACCGGAGAAGGTTAAAGAACCTGAAGCACCTGTTCTGTATCTGTCCAGTCATGCTTATTTTAGAAAAAAGGATGTTTCACTGAAAACAGGTTGAGGTTCTACAAGAGAAAATGCTGACTTAGAGGTCAGTTCTAAACCCTAATGTTGTACAATACTGTTTTTTTTTTTGTAACCAACATAATAATTATTATGTTTTATTATAATAATTATATTTTCTGCGCCGATCATTTTATCATAAAGTTTGTCCAGTATATTATAATTTCTTGGCTTGCAGTAAGACTATAGAATATAGAATCAGTATAGAATCTGTATAACGCACTCCAGAGCATCAAGATGTCAAAAGTGGAATCTAATTCAAATATCCTGGCTCTATAATGAAACAAGTACAAATTATGGAACCATTTAGGGAAACAAACAGTGTCACACCTTGTATTGCAGTGCACTGATTACACTGTAGGGAACAATGTAATTATGGCTTTCCAACTTTTGAGTAAGGAGTTGATACACACACACACACACACTATACAACATCAACAACAACAACAGTATGACACCGTAGCACTGACTTGAGTTTCACCCAGTTCCGTGTCTGAGCCCTGTCTGAGATTCAGAAATGCCTGCTCCTACCAGTAAATCCTCTGTGGTGAGTACTGAAAATGACATTTCTTTGTGTAGTAAGTATCCAAAGAAGCTTACTGCACCACTTTGACACAGTCTAGCAAAGGCAACTGGCTAGCCAATAGCACTGTTTACCATCGCTGTAGTGCCACGCTTTCTTGTTGACAGACTGTTATACAAGGAGGTGCATCAAAGTCACGACAAAGTCACATATTATGCAAAATATATACAGCAGATAACCTACTGTGTGATCTCCGGGTGAATTATGCTCAAATTAAGAACGAACATCTTGAAACAGGCTTCGCTCTTCAAAATCTAGTATATGTACATCAACACAGAACAAGCCCAATCCAGGCATAATCCATCTGAAACTATTCAAAGGACCAGTGAGACTTTAACAGATGTTGCATCAGGATCAAAAATATGGCAAACATATACACTAGGCAAACACATGAAAGAAACTGAATGGTTCTCCAGAGCAGCATCCAGCGAGCCCATACCTTAAAACTTTGACCTTGACAGGGAAAAGCTGGTCCACTCTCAGGGTCCACAAGAAAAAAAAAAAAACATTCCACAAACTCATTTCCAACACTATAGTTTAACACTGAGAATATTTTACACAGAGTATAGATAACTTAAAATTCACCTTCGCACTGTGATCTCATTTTTTTTTAAATTTATTTTGTTGCTTTATTTTATAGCACTTCTAAACACTTTTTAAAAAGATAGATACACATTAACTACAGTATCCAGATGTGAAATGCCAGATTTCAAAAGTTATGTTATTCCTCTGTCCAAAGAAAGAAAGTGCTGAGAAAGTAGAGTTTAAAAAGGAATCAAAGCTACAACAATGGATTTATGTTCAGTCTTTCAGACTGTTGGGTGTGGCACTACAATACAGAACAATTCACCTCCCCTGGGACGTGCAGTTTACCGACTAAGCCATTAGACAGCCTCTTAAATATCCCTTGAAATGTATCTAATTAGGGGATGTTTGATGATATCTGTGGGGGGAAGTGGGGGCCTTTGCAGTTTCTTACAGTGTTTGTCCCCAGACAGATGGACAATGTTTGTTAGTAGCAGCTGTTCTAATGTGTTATTGGAATTCCTTTTAGCGGACCCCACAGAATTTAACGGGTTCCTGGTCCAACTATAGCTTCTCCCCTATTCTTACATACCAGGGCCCTTCTTAGCGATCCAAGAATCCCTCTTCTGCTGAAACAAACTTTTTGTTGTTTTATTATTTGTTTGAGGGAATGCACTACTTAGCAATCAAGTACAACAGAAGTGGTCTAAGTGTGCCCACATTCTGTGATGAAATTTATTAATTTCAGTTTTCATAATATATGGACACCAACTGTAACACTTGTTTACACTTGAGAATACCTCTTTGTGACAATGCTAAATAATGCATAGTACACTGTGTACATGGGTTATGCTTGTTTGTGGGTGTTTCCGCCTACTGTTTTGTTTTCAGCAACATGCTTAATCGGGTTGATGACTGACTCATTTAAAAACACTACAGTCCTCTGCTCTTGCTTTGGTGGTATGTTTTGTATGCCATTACTCATTTGTATGTTGAAGTGTCATCCTACCAGTTTTGCAGCATTTGATTAAATCTGAGCAGAAAGCAGTTCCATACACTTAAGAATTAACCCTGTTACTTATAACAGCAGTTACATTATTGATACACCAGTGATCTAGCTCCACTGGCAGCCATTCATGCCCATGCCATATCACAGCATCCACCATATTTGATCTGGCTGTTTGTTTCTCAGTGTTTCAATAGTTCTTCAAATCCACAGATTGGTGCAGACCTTGACCATTGTGTTTTTTATTAAATTACCAACAATGGAACATAAAGAGAAGAACACTCAGGAGCAAAGCATTAAAGAACATGGTAGAGTAACCTAACTTTACTACCCCAACTCCAACAACCTACAACCAGAGTAATTCTGCATAATTGTTTTGGCATTTTGGCCAATTTCAATCACAAAGTATTCACTCTGCAGTCATAACGACAAAGACACATGATCACACCATGTGTGTGTGTGTACTTTCCTGCAGGTTAGTAAAAGCAATGAAGTTTATTATGTCTGTAATACGATTTTTTTTTTAAGGAATGATGAAAAGGCATATGTACATTACAGTCTGTACCAGCAGCGGTGGCAGCGATTGGGGTTGGTGTTGGTAATAAAAAGACAAAATCGTGACACAAGACCACAGACATTTGTTTCAGTCTCAGTTTTAGAATTATTACTCCCCTATTTCCAGTGGTTTGCATCTTGAATCTGTATGTACATTCCAGAAGGCATCTCTGGGTTGTAGATTTTGCCAAAGATACGACTTTTCTAGAACGTCCTTGATTTGACTAGATGTTGTCAGAAAGCTTCCTTCTGCCTTCATCAATCGAGTTGTCTTTTGTGGTCTTGCATGCCTTTCAGCATTGCTAGGTTCACCAGTACATTCTTTCCTTACAGGAACATACCAAACTATAGATTTGGCCTTGCCTAATGTTTCTGCCATCTCTTTTATAGACTTGTTATAATTCTGCTGGTGCACTTACACTTGCATGTACACCGTTCTGGACCATATTTTGAGGATTCAAAAAATGCAAGAAAGAGTAAAGAAGCCACGCTTGGCCATAAAACAGCTTTTTTTCAACTGTCTAATTATTTGCAAGGCTGTGAAAAAGGACAGACTTTATAAAAAACACCTGTAATTCCTGAAGGTTTGATGATATTTTTTTTTAACCCCTGAAAGTCTTGACTCCTTTATTTCAATTCCATTGTGGTAATACATACAGAGGCATAATTACAATGGACCTGGCTGTAGTGACTTGTGACCTCAATGTGTTATTTAATTGTCATTATAGATTATTTAATGGCTTAACCATTAAAAAAAATAATTAGCATGTCACCTAGAGCCTCTGCATTTAACAACAGATGCCAATTGTGCCTTTTACCAAATTTACTGAGATGTTTGTTCCCCCCAATTACCAACATAAGCAATAAGAAAGAGAGAATAAACACAGCGGGCCAGCACCAGAAAGTTAAGAATTTAGAATGGCTGACAGTTGGGCTTAAGAACTAAATTGGATGGGTGCCACATACTGGCACAAAGTCTGTGACAGATGGCCAGCGAGCACTGTGGCTTTTGGCCAACCTTCATAATGAATTCAGAGACAGAGTGAGCAAGGGACAGACAGAGAGGCAGAGTATACATGGGACAGACACACCATCATGTGTAAAACAAAGAAAAAAAAAAAGAAGCAGTAAGCAAATTTCTTCTTTGCCTTACAAAGCTAGCAATATGTTCTTGCAACCCTGGCATGAGTAATACAGACTTTGTGTAGTGCACCCTGTGTTGTAAAGAGAATATCACTCTCCCCTCATTTGACATTTCATCAGTGTTGCTTAAAGAATAGCAGAGTTAATGGTTAGTTACTGGTAATCATACAAAATGCTTTGTTTCTGATTCTGTCTAGTCAATAACTGAAACAGCTGTTGTCATAACCAGTTTAGACAGTAACCGTTATCTGTTTAAGAAACAAACAGCAGCAAAATACACTGAGAAATGATACAGAGCGTTTGTTTGAGACTGAGACTGAGTTCTAAAATCCTTTCCTGTCTTTGCTATGGCTTGTAGCTGAAGCTGACATTACAAAGCCAGAGTAATTAGTAATTAGAGTTTTATTTCCTTAAACACTTTAAGTCTTTGTCTCAGGTAATCACTTTTATACATAGTGAGGGAGGGGCTTAGACATTGTTTACTGCTCCTTTAACTAGCAAGGGCAGGGTAGACAGGTCGACGCTTTCCAGATCTCTAAATAATCAACCTTGCTTTGAAATATAATGGAACACTATGCAAATTGTAATTAAAAACTAAATGTAAAGATCATTTAACTCAATATTTATTAACTAATCAATTATTTTAAAATAGTTTAAACTTCAAATGAAATTATTGTTTTTAAAAATATATGCACATTTTAAAGAAAAGCTGAGACATATCATTAAGTTTTATTTAGTAAACGGTTTGAGCATATGGAGTAGTTTCAGTTTTATCAGTTTTATCTGTGACAAAACAACCACCTGCATAATAATACTTTCTTAACTACAATTTACAACTAGCATCCACCAACTTACCTTATATATTTTTATACATATATCAATATATTACTATTACTATAAAAGGAAAGCATTCAGAAGCCTCATCAGCCTGACTGTTCAACATGACAAGACACCAGCTGTTCCTGTGCCACTAGAAGTGAGCTTCTCAGGGATGGGAGGTCTCCTTTCACTTTACTTAATTTTCATGTGTCTTCAATTTTCCATATGCACCGGGGCTATTACTAATGGCTGGACTTGATATAATTTGATTCACAGGAATACAGAATTTCAAAAAGCCAACAAGCACATGTCCAACTTACGCCTACATAGTGACAATGAGCACTGTAGTAAGCTCTCTCTCACTGGTAGGTTACAATCATTGACTTCAGCAGCACTGCACAGTGGCTCGATACTACTACACTATGCCTGCATCATCACCTCTTTATTAATCTGTTAGTAATTCATTAGACTGTCTGCAAATCTGTGGATGTCATTCCACAGGGTCCCTAATTATCAGACTGATATGCCTTTACAATCGTTAACCCAAGAGAAAGGCAGTTCCTCCCATATATCTCTCTAATGTTCTTCCATAACCACCTGGACTAACATTGTCTCAGACTAACCTAGGGAACAACCATAAAGGCTATGTTCACATTACAAGCCGCACTTCTCAAATCCAGTCTCTCTAACATGGTGGTTCACAGTTGTCTATGTAAGGGACTCAAATCTGTCAATAATAAAATCAGACCTGCATCCTGAAACAGCACGCATGGGTACATCCTAACCAAATCACGCGAATGAACCATGTGTGTTATGAGCAGCATAAGGACCTTACTTTAGGAAGAAATGTCATCCCACAGGGTCCCTAACGACATTTCTACAACAACTGGCCACCTACACTCACTAAATATTTTATCAGCTTTACTTACAATTCTTTTGGACTTTGTTGTTCTACACTTACAGACTGCAGTCCATCTAACTCGGTGCACTAATTCGTTCAGCCACTTTCCTTTCTTTCCTTTTTCTTCAATTGTCAGGACCTCTACAGGACCACCACAGAGAAGGAATATTTGAGTGGTGGATCATTTTCACCACTGCAGAGACACTCATTGGGTGGTGGCATGTTAGTGTGTGTTCTGCAGAGTTTTTAAACACTGTGTCCATTCACTGTCCACTCTATTAGACACTCCACCTTGGTCCACCTTGTAGATGTGAGGTCAGAGACAGCAACTCATCTGTTGCTGTAGTTTGTATTAGTCATCCTGTGTCTGATTTACTCACACCAGCACAAAATATAACATCAGTGTCACTGTAGCACTGAGAATTACCCACCAAACAAATAACACCTGCTCTGTGGTGGTCCTGTGGGGGTCCTGGCCATTGAAAAACATGGGGAAAGCAGCTAATAATGTATGCATCGAGTCAGATGGGCTACAGTTGGTAATTATAGAACTACACCTATATGGTAAGTAGAGCTAATAAAACGGACAATGGCATTGAAGATACAAGGGGCAGTGCCTAATTGAGTGGCCAGGCAGGGGATTTCCTACACACCTGAGCACAGAATGTCAATATATTACATTATATATTAAATACACATATTAAATACATATATACATATTAAATAATAAATATACTAAGTATATAGTAGCGGGGGATTTACTGGTTCATTCAGTATAGCAGCTGGAATTTTGTTATAGTCAGGACTGCAGACGATCATTAAAGTTATTAATCTCATTCTAAAAAACGCATACCTTATTTCGACAAACCAGAAAGAGTTTACAGAGAGGCCTTTCTCCTCAAAACACATTCTCTGCAGTGTTTCTATTAGGCTGTCATGCTCAACAAAATGATCAAATGTATTCATTTTGAATAAAGTGCAGCAGACATTGTGAGAACTAAACAATATTTAGTTTTCAGAACATTTGCCCACAGTTCTACCTTGCAGATGATCATACATTATGAATCTTGTGTCAGTTCATCCCAAAGCTCTCTAGAAGTATTGAAGGTATAGGTCAAAGTAAAGTAAATCAAAAATGACTGAACTGTTAGTTGCTGATGGTCTATATGACAGAATGAAATTCTGTTCAGGTATCTGTGAATCTATACAGTTTGAGAGCTAGTAAAGGTAATGGGTTTACAGTTTCTGGAGAATGACACTAATGTAAGATAACATTCAAGGGGCTAATGAGCAGCAGAGCCATCACTAAATATTAGATTATGAAATTAGTAATCTATGTTTTGATTCTTTATTAGGTGATCTGTAATTTGTCAAAGCAAAAACGATGCACAGCCTTTCAGAAACTCTAAACTACTTGGAAACAGATAAACTAGCCTCATGATCTGACCACGGAATACATGTTACAAAGCACTTTGAAAGATGTGTAAATATGCATAGCATAGCATATTGTGATCATGACTCTTTCCTCCCATACAATGTCATGTTTTCTTTGTACAGGATATTTCCTGTAATGGTGCCAGGTCATTTTTTAGACTTTTATTACATGCATACGAAAAAAAAAAAGACAGAAAAGAAAGGATCATTACAGGAGGGACTTTTTTACAACTCTTTCCACCCCTGAATTCACATCATGAGGACAGAGTCCCAACTTATAGTTACATGTTACCTTTTTCTGATACTCTGTAGTAGCTCTTTGTCTACAATTCTACATGGATACCACAGAAACAAATCAAACAACTCTCCACTAACCCGCACACACTTGCTTGATTATCAGACTGATATGCCTTTACTAAAGTCAATCGTTAACCCAAGAGAAAGGCAGTTCCTCCCATATATCTCTCTAATGTTCTTCCATAATCACCTGGACTAACATTGTCTCAGACTAACCTAGGGAACAACCATAAAGGCTATGTTCACATTACAAGCCTCACTTCTCAAATCCAATCTCTCTAACATGGTGGTTCACTTCTGTAAATCAAATCTCAATAATAAAATCAGACCTGCATGGTTGAAACAGCACGCATGTCTATGTAAGTGAATGAACCATCTGTGTTATGAGCAATAAACCTTATCAGGACCTGCATCCTGAAACAACTCTCAGCTGCTTATTTATGGGTACATCCTAAAAAAAAAGGCTGCATGTGTTCTCTACAAATATATATATATATGTATATATATAAAAATTTGCACACTACCAGTTACAATTCTTTTGAAATAATAAACTCTGGTCAGATGAAATATATATATCATTTTTGTTACAAACTTGTCATGTTTGAAGAAAGAAGGGTTGCATGAACATTATGTCCTCCACTCTTCTGGGAGGGCTTTCCACAAGATTTTGGAGTTTGTCTGGTTTGTCTGGATTCTAAACAGGTGAATGTGATTGCTTAGTCTAGCCAATTGACTGACTTGAATCCCAGTAAAAATTTATGAAGGATTTTCAAAATATATGAGTCAGACAGAGGGACCAACCCTCATAACTTTAGGGGATTAAAAGACAGTTTGTGTTGTGAAAACCTAGGACTAGTTTGAAAAGGTATGCCAATTAAAAAATAAAATAAAATAAATATTTGTAGGCACAGCCTAATGGCCCAAATTGCAAATTAAGCTGTCTCATGACAAAATGTCTCCAAACACCTTGGTTTTGCAGTCACAAGGTCAAAAAAAAGGTAAACTACTATCTGTTTCAGCACTTCATGCTAATGTAAAATAATAATAATAATCGTATTAAGAAACAAGTTTCCTTTTCTGTTTGCAACTAAATAGTAAACGCAACACAAGGCAAGATTACTGCTGCATTGTTCTGTATTTTCTCTAAAATGATGTACACATTTTCACACAAACAACAGTATCAGATGTAATAGGCTACTCAGAAAAGCATAGAGTGACATAATTTATCACAATAACAGTAACATCATCTTATTTTTAAACCCAAAACAAGCAAAACAAAGTACTGAAAACATGACCAGGGAAAACTGTGGGATCCTACTTGTAAGTTATTAGGAATTAAACAACAAACTAAGAAACAAAGTTGTCCATAGATATTCTCTATGTTTTAAACTATAAGTTTTTTTAACCTACCTGCTCTTCTCTTCCCTTAACTGGAAAGTCCAGATGCCAGACCCTCCCTGTACTGTGCATTTTGTCCTGAGTGGTGCTTAGTGCCACACAGTAACAGTTTGCTGTTGGTCCTTATCAGCTTAATTAAACAGACCGCCCCAGCTTCTACTGTGACAGTCAAGGTCAGGAAGGTAATCATGTGATTCACTTTCCAGTCACATTCAACATACCTTTTTTATTGATCTATAATCTATAAGGTTTTTTACTAAAGAAGAAGACGCGAGTCCTGTTGCCATGGAAAAAAAAAAAAAGATTTCTACAGCAACAAAATACGGTACTTAATTTTGCTAATCCACTAACACAGTATCTTACATTTAGGAGTTTAGGTCTTTTGCAAAAGCTTTTAAGGTGTGTAAACATAAAGTCTGCTAATGTTAACAATATCTTAAAACTGATGAATAAAACTAATAACTTCAATACAATGTTATGTGTCTCTACTGTCCACTTTTTTGTGCCAAAAGAAAACATACTAATGTGAAAAATCTAAAATGTGTGGGGGAAAAAAGACAGTTCTTCTGACTTTTGAAAGTGTTTTACTTTTCAGAGCTTGTTGTTTAAAAAATATGAAAATTTTATTGCATCATTCTGCAATAAGCATTTGGTTTCTTTCAATAAATGTCAATAATCCTTATTTCATTAATGTTGCTTAAACACAACCTCAGACATTAGTGTGCGATATGACATCAACTGTACATCTGACTGATGAAACTGTCATATAAAAAATGTTGTACAAAACATGCAAAGACTAGAGCAGAATTGATGACTTAGCACAGGCCAGCCCCTATACATATGCAAAGAAAATGCCCCATTTTAGTTTTTACATTGTGAGTAAACTCATTAGATTAAAACTTAAATGTTAGGAGTTTTGTCCTTCTTCTGTGAAGCTGCTACTTTGGAGATACTTCTTTTTCTTTCCCACTGAAACTCAGCCTTGACATTTTTTTTTTACATCTGCTAGCTTGCCAGGACCATATGCTTCATCCTTACTATTGCACTTCTTATGAGCTAATAAGGACTCTGATTCTGATTCACACACATAAATTTTACATAGATATTCAAAAGGGCCAAACCTCACCACATGTATGCAGTGTGGGGGCAGTGTGCTCGATTACTGCTACTTGATGTTCGTAGTGCCCTTTGGAAAATGTTTTATCATGAGAAGCATATATAAAACACTGAGGATACAATTTGTCAAATAACATCGTTATGTGTTAGAATTGTACTGCAAAATGATTTGATATGTATATAAAGACTGAATCACCAAATCACTATTCACAGAGGCTCCTAAACCAGGCTATGAAACTCAGGATTCTCATTCCTCACTCCAATAGATCAGTCTGTTCCTAGACCTTATACCTCTCTGGTCTTGCGGGGCAAGACATAATCTCATAACAAGACTGTCTGGGAACAACCATGTGAAATTTTGGGAGAAATAGAATTGTTATACTAATACATCAGTTAAGTAACGGTGAAAATAATAAAATAATTGAAGTAAATATCTTAAACTTGTATTGATGATGCATTACTTAAGTAGATGTAGATGATTTGTTGATATGCCTGGACACTTAAGTTTACTCAATATGTTACTTACATAATGCCAAACGGAATCTTACCTCTGACTACATAACATATGTTGTATTGCATTATTATGTCTGGCTGTAATACTAATAAGACTAACACTTACTCACCCAGTGCTAAAACAACTTGTGTGTTATCCATTTCTGTATTTACCATATATGCTCTTTGGCACACCTATGGTAGTCCCATTCTTTGTTCTGCATCAACACGTCAACTTGTAGAGGCTATATTTTCCTAGGCTACAACTAGCTAAATAACTAACTACCTATATACACTGTAATGTACTAGTTGGTTAATATATTTAACGCATGTTAAGTATATTTTTTAAGATGTTAAAGTACAAGCTTAATCCAGAATAAGTGCAAGCAAAGGAGGACAAAACTAAATGAATGTGAAAAACTTATTTTAGGATTCCTCTTTATCTGTGGTTGGAATAGCACCAAGAAATCTACAGTATTCATGTGGTTAAAATGATTCAGGACATTGTTTTAGTTTTTAAACCAATTTGTGTCTGTGTTAGTTCGGCACTGAGAAGCCTCCATTTTCCTCCCCTGCATGATTAGTGTCTGCTCCCTTTCCCCGGAGAGAGATGGTATCAACCACACCCCTCCCTAAACACATGCACATGCACACACACAGACACTTCCCGTGGATGCCTGGTTTCCATAGAGACAAGGAGCAGCACCATGGAGCCACTATGCTGCTTGGCAGCTACTGGCAAAGGAAACCAAACCAACTAACTGAAAGTGTGCAGTGTAAACCACCCACACTTACTGAAATATCTTCCAAGAGGTCAGACCAAAAAAATAAATAAAAAAATAAATAAATAAAATAAAATAATATATATATATATATATATATATATATATATATATATATATATATATATATATATATATATATATATATATATATATATATACACACATGTGTAGACTAATATATAAATTTATTTTACCACGTAATGTTTGCCCCTACATGGCCTAGCCTACATCCACATTTTAATTAAACTTAGAACTAATAAATTCCAGTGTAAAAGCACCTTATTCTTTTTTTATATGCATTTAAATAAATGTTGAGTAAGATATTGTGTTATTTATTTCTTTTTCTGATGTATCCTGAATTTCCAGCTGTCAACGCAGCATTATACTATGCTAACTTTTGTCTTCTTGTCATAATTACCATGGTTAGCAAGAAGTAAGGACTGTTTGAGTGCAGTAGGTATTGGTTTATGTACTACCAAAATAATATTGTTGCAAATTCATATATTATTATATTTAGATTAAGATTTATATAAGTGAAATTAATGTATTAACATAACATTTGAGAAACTAATTGCTTCTAACATCAATTATAGCATATCTTATGATTTACTCAAAATTAAATACATATGATATTTAAAAATATATATGTTGTAAGCACAAAGCTGTTATCACTATTATCACTGACCTATAAATAAATAAATAAATAAATAAATAGTCCACTTACCAGTCAGTTTTTTTAAACATACCATGTATCTACATTAATCAGTTCTACTTACCATAGAGGTGCATTTTGTAGTTGTATAATTCCTAGTGTTTGTTAGTGTGTATCACTGTCAGTGTCACTGCAGTGCTGAGAATTTATCACCACCCAAATAGTACCTGTCCTGTGTGGGTGGGTCCTTTTCACTGAAGAACAGGGTTATAGAGGGCTAACAAAGTAGGCACAGAAACCGATGGTTTATAATGGTGGAACCTACAGGGCAAACAGAGCTGTTAAAATGGACACTGAGTGTAAAAACAAATAGGTGTACCTAATGGAGTGAACGTATATCGCTTATGTGTTTCACAATTGTGTCATATAGTCATATTTTTGCTATTTATCGTTGGTCTGTTTCTAAACACATGACCACTGGAGCCTGGACATTTTTGTTTGGTGGACTGTTCTCAACCCACCCAGTCTTGGCAATGAGGTGTTGAAATATTTCAGCATTACGACTGTCTATGACTGCACTCATGCCGGCACTCCACCCAGTAACAGAACTATTATGTTGGTGTTACCACCATGCTGGAAAAGGCCCTCAACCACAAATAAGAAATTGCCAGTGATGCTTCTACAGTGGACAATTTCCAGCAATGAATGCTATAGAAGGTGAAAAACTGAACATCAACAAACAGGCTACAGTCATTAATTGCATATTTACAAAGTGCAACTGCATAGTAAATGTTTCAAAAAGGGTGGTCAGTGAGTATAGAGAAAGGTAGGCTAATAATTGGAGTCTCTATGTACACTGTGAGTCACATAATGCATTATTAAAAACATTTAACTCCAGTCATACAAGCACAACAAGTGCCATCACAAAGCTTCAAATGAAATAACACAAAAGATTACCAAGCTTCATAAATCAGTCACAGCCAACAAAAGTAGCTTCACACCTAAAAATGCTAGTCTCCATTATCAGGAAAATAACAGATACTGTATTACAGAATTTCTTTTTTGGTTGATTTGTTAAGGGTTTTTAATGAAGAGGGCGGGGCTAGGAAGTATGTAAGTGTGCACAAGCCAACAGATAAAGAGAAAGTGTGTGAGAGAGAAAGAGAGAGAGCGAGAGAGTGTGGGAGAGGGAGAGGTGTGTGGCCATAAGTAGCATAGCTGTGGCTGATAACAGCTGAAAAAACAATCTGTGCTCAAAGTAGTATTTTGCAACCGCACATAGGAAGATCTGATGGGCACAACATTCCTTAAAGTCAAATTAACTTTAACTGCAATTTGAAACTCCCAGTAATGCAATGTTCTTGATTCTGCATACTGACACCTATTGGCTTGGGGGATACAGACCATCTAAACTGCCCCTTGGGAGAGATAAGATAAGCTACCTTTACACACAAAATAATTAAACAATTATATAATAATTAACAATTAAAGGCAATTGCCATCTACTCATTTGATAATAGGACAACAGACATGACTGTGTTATCATTTCCAAAAGACGCCACAGCCAGAGGCAAGTGACTGGTATCTAGAGATGCCCACCTCCATGCTCATTTATTCATACTTGAACTAACAAAGATGCACAGATAACAACCAATATCCATAGATATCTTGTGATGTAAGATGTGCACAGAGTGTACACAGTCAGGCTAATTAACACTTACAGCTGGCAGGTAACAAGGGTCTGCTCAGACAAAGTGTTTCGGAACCTTGGCAGTTGGACACAGTCTTTGGACACTTTAAAAGATCCTGCCTTGGCATACACTTAGAACCCTGAACACAATCTTTAAACCCCACCCCCACCCGGTGCTACAGAACCCTGTATACTAAAATTACCAGAGACAACAGCAGGTTCTTTTCTCATGACAACAACCTTATGCATAAATTATCAGTAATATTGGCAGATCCTCCTGTTTTCTCTAAATAGTTATTTCACCTGGTCTCACTCCCTTACCATATGATACACCAATTTCATTCCCATACATGCTGCATATTACTACAAGCAAAACAGCTGTGTGTTGCTTGTATACAAAACATACAGGTGCAGGTTCTCCAGGTGCTCTAGTTTCCTCACACAGTCCAAAAACCCAGCTATCTTTATATTGTCTATATTATATTATATTATGTGTACATCGTTTGTATATTGAACATAATAATACAGAGAACACAAACTGCCACACTTGGCCACTAACTTGCATATTAATAATGTGATTTTGATTCTAATTTTCACCAGATGTAATATGCAGGCGACAAATGTAAATGTTAGCTATAAAAGTCTGTATACGTCTAATGTATAGGTCTACTGATCGTATATGACCATATTGTCATACTGTGTATATTCACAACTGCTAAGTTTCAGTGCGCAGTGTTAGCAGAGCAGCCCTAGTAGAACAGACTTATTTGAAATTGTTCATAGACAGAACCTATGTAGAGACTGCAGTTTTTTAAATGTAGCAGTGTAAGTATACAAATGTTTGTCCATACACAAAGGCCAATATGAACATACAGAGTCACATAATCGCACAGTGAATGTCTGGCTTTAGAGGATTTTAACCACAACTCAATTTTTCAACTACACCTTTTTTCCAACTACAGCTCAACCAGCCAAACTTCAAGGAGGTGCACTACATTCAAATTCAACTAGTTTTAAACAATTGCACTGTTAAGGCATATTGCACTCTACACTAGCTAGCTCATTCTACGTACGTTACTCAGTATGGTACTGGATTTTAAATTACTAAAAACAAGAAGTTATAATAGATCTGACAAAAACAGTGTTGCTGCATTGCATCTCCTAACAATAAGAAATGCTTGGTTTTTAATTCTGCATAATCAATAGAGTTAAACCAAGCACAGCTGTGTTACTGCTGCACACGACAGAATCCAAAAACACAGATTAAGCTATTTCTGACTACGGCGTCAATCATCTTCCCTATAACCTGAAAATGGGAGGTCTATCTGTAAGCTGATCAAAGCTTTCACTTGCATGCATGCTAGTGCCGAAACACAAGGATGCCTAGCAGCATTAACCAAAGAGAATGCAAATCTTCTTCTTCCATGCTGAACTTGCCCTTCTGTAATCACTTGATCTAATCATCATACTGTTGTGGGCCCACAGGTCATTATAACAAAATGATTCCGACATGCCTGTAAAGTAGTTTTAGTCTTTGTTATAAAAGGAAACCAAAGGCAAATCACTTTTAAACGTGCTGTTTTGGGTTGTAAACAGTGTTATGCTCCTTTGCAGTTTTTCAACCAGGATCCTAGAGGCCCACTGCCGTGCACTTTAGTGTTTCCCACCCTTCAGCACAACTACTCTAACCAATCAGCAGATTAATAGCCTATTACTGAGCTAAAGTGGGTGTTTAAGTGTTTAAGCAGGTCAGTGGTCCTCCAGGACCAACAAATAGAGATACTGCCCCAAAACATACATCCAAATTCACACAAAAATAATTTACAGACCCCAGAATCTAAGTAGTGGCAATGCCAGACTTGAACGACTGACACTTAAAACCTGCAGGACGACTTAATGAGGTGACTACAAAGGAATAGTGTTATCTTTTTATAGGTATTCCAACACCTTATCCAGTCACATAAAACAATAATCAGTGCTCCCACAACTGAAACGGGAAGGTGTGCAAAGTAGTAAGTGCAGTATCATGCAGAGATTTGTTGTTACATATACACCTACACAGATCAAATAAATATTAAAACGATGCTCCTTCTCCTGTAAACGTTTCCTGGAAGATTCTAATAATACAACTCTAATAAAGTTAGTCAGCAGACTTCAGTGTACAACCCCAGTGTCAGAATGGCACAGTCTCATTGAAATGTTAGATACCATATGGGGACTGCAAAATAGATAAGAACAACTAATATGATGGACAGCAAGCGGCTCATCCTAGTTCAGGACTCTCTGCTTGAATAATTTTGGCCAATGTGTTTTTAACACAGGACGACATTCCGTTTCAACATTTACTTAGTTGAAAAGAAAGTTGAAAGAAATAAACTACAACCGTGCATTACCATTATAACCATTACTGATATAGACTTATCATCATCATCATCATCATCACCATCATCATCATTATTCTAATTATTATTATTAGCTTTTAGATGTTACATGTGGCTTTCAAATGAGCATAATCTAATGCTTATTTAATAATCCCTGTACAGTCATATACAGGTCTTCTTTTGGGGCTTTAATGGTAAGTGATACTTTAGGTGTTTCAATGGGGTCGACGCCGCCAGTGAATTCCTATGCAGGTGACGGAAGTTCATCGGACAGGTGCCACGACGTCTTAGCAAAATGCCACGAAAAACACGTCTGACCGGTTCCACAGGCACTGGCCTATTGTGCTGTTTGTCTCTCTCTTTTTTCCTCCCACAATAAGGCAGAAAACGAACGTACACGTATGTATAACATAACCCCACTACTGATAATGACATACACAAGCTAGCCCCGACACAAACGGGGCCTCAGCGGGCCAACAATGTAAACATTTCATTATTTATTATGGTGCTCTAATTTTGCTGCTTTTATTTTCAGACACCTAGCACCTGGTGTTTAGGAAGGGTGTAGTAGGCCGGCGTTACGACCGTCTGCGACATCGCATCATCGACGACTTACTCGTCCTCGTCAATGAAACGTTCTCAGCGTGTAAATAAGCACGGGACAGTAAAATAACGACCTTGGGCAGGCTTATATCTGTATGAATAGCTTACCTGCTGTTTATCGAAATGCTCCCTTTCTGCTCCTAGATTGGTTTCCGTCCTTTTACTCTTCACCCGCGATGGCACCTGTCGTATTGAATTCATCCTTTTTCCTCACAGACTCAGGTTGTAGTGAAAATCCTAGATGAGAACAGTTGGTGTGTTGCTGTGCCTTGTCAAGTACATGGATTCATTAGTGGTAAAGTCTCTATCTTCACCTACTGGCTTTAAACTTGCCCTGCTGTGTCGAACTGCAGCGCGGCCGTGGTAGTGAAGAGAACGAGCATCTCGCTGCTGATACGTTCTTGCAACGAGATAGTCGGTCAGACTGTGAAACAACACTAGATCACAAAAGCATAGGGATGGCGTCAAACGTCAGAACCCTCCTTGAATACGTCACGTGGTGTGTCAAAAACACGCCCACTCGCGTCTCATTTATGAATACGGGAAGCTCACTCACTGTGGCGTAGTGGCGTGCTAGTTCTGACATACTAGTTGGAAAGGTAGCATGGTTTAAAGCCAGTTACAGATCACAACGTAAATGTTATTTTATGAAAAGGGATAGCGCTTTTTAAACTTTTTTTATTTGGGTATATACATATATACTAGATACTAGAAACTTTTAGTGCTGTTTGGTGCTGATCTGGTGAAAACATGTGGCTGTACAACATTTGTTCCCTTACCATAGTTCCAGTGTTGCTTGGTATTAGTTTCTTTTCAGTCAGCACATGTCAATACATCAGTACTATGGTGGCCTTCAGATTCCTATCACAACTTTTACGAAGCAAACAAAAACTGAGCACACCAGCATTAAGCGTGAAGACAATACAAAACGGAGAGTGCCAATACATAACCAGAAATAAGGCATTTAAAAATGCTGCATTCGTATAAAAGCTTTAACTTAAAAAATAAACAAATTGTTTAATAAGGTAATATGGTATTGGGGATAGATGGAAGACAGTTCGCCGTGAACACGCTCCCGGCCACTAGGGGCACTCTATAACTTTTTGATGTTGCAACAAAACCGTGAGCATACCAAGAAACCAGGACTGTGGCTGAAAGAAGCTTAAGGGAGAGGAGAGCCCAATTTTAAGTGTTTTGGCTGGTGCTGAGTAATGCTGTCTGCATAAGACCTGTCTCTCAGAGCTTTTTTCTTGTGCAGAACTAACTGGATATACCGCATAAGAATTTCATTACGTAAAGCCTGTTCTCCAATCTGTCTTCACTGTAGCACATGAACGGCCTGAAGACTGTTGTATGTTGCTCCAGAGCATGAATAATATCCAATATATATAAATACATAGAAATTACATTTAAAGAAAAGCCCTCATTTGTTCATCAGATATTTCTTCAATTGAGGCAGGACATGCAGAGCAAGATGCTGATAAATGCTTTCTGAGAGGAAACGTGGGCTAGGGCCTCCATGAACTATAGAGACTGCAATCTTCCTCCCACCAAGAAAGTGTTCATCGTCTCTTGCAGCTGTATGTTGTACTCTGTGCATCCTTGGACAATAAAAGATTATTTGTTTAATAATAAAGGGTAAAACTGACTAAAGAGTTGTTTGTGTTTATTTATTTGATTCTGCTTAAATAAGGTACATACGTGGTCCTTACCTTCTGAATGATTTTGCTAGCATTTCTATTGTCTTACGGAGTTAAGAAAGAGATTAAATCAAGAAAAGAACGAGATGTCCTCAGATCTCATGTGCTTCTGAAACTAGAATCTCACTTTAGACTTTTTTTAGTCTCAGGTATCTCATGTCTCAGTTTTGTCTCATTTTATTTCTCCTAAGCAATTTTAGGAGAAACATCTGAGGCAAAGTTGATCTCTAAATGAAACATAAGTGAGAATCACAGAGATGTCTCCTGAGATACCAAAGATCAACATATGAGAAATAAAATTTTCCTCTGGGTTGTAATATAGGCATATACACAGGTAAAGCAAAAAGCATCATTTGGGCCACAACAGACATCAGTTAATACCATTGTCAAAGGTGAGAGCATCCAGACCATAAAGGATTCTTTGTGTCTTTAAGCAGTCCATCAGAAGGCTTAGAAATTTGCACCTGGAACCATCTGTGTCCACTGTATCTTCACTCTGCCCCTCATCATCTGTGAATTTTACCAGCTTGTCATTCAGTGGGTCATACAAAGCTCAGCTAAAACCTTGAAATGTCCATATTCAGCAGTCAGTCCATCTGTTTCTCTGCTTTTTTAATAGCCCCTTTTCACCCTGTTCTTTAATGATCAGAATCCCCAAAGGGCCACCACAGAGCAGGTATTATACGGAGGGTGGATAATTCTCAGCACAACAGTGACACTAACATGGTGCTGGTGTGTTAGTGTGTGTTGTAGTGGTGTGAACAGATCAGACAGCAGTGCAGCTGGAGTGTTCAAACATCTCAGTGTCACTGCTGGACTGAGAATTGTCCACTAACCAAAACTAACTAGCTATCAGTGTCCTGTAGCCCGTAAAAAGCTACCATTTTGGAGAAACAGAAAGTCCACTCTCTGCTTGACCTCTGCTCTGTCCACTGCCGCCTCCCACTAATGCTGCATCATCAGCAAACAGCGAACAACAACTATACTGTTTAAGTGGTGCAAATACACAATGTAAACTGTTTTTATGTGCTTTGTTATTAATAAAAGACAATACTCGGTTGTTGGAGTGTCAGTAAAGATCTATATGCAATGTTCTTTCACTTCAGGATTATCACACACTACTACTTTCACCATTGGCTTGCTCATTGGGAGGTGGACCCGGATTTTCTGTAAAGCTGCTTTGCGACTACATCTGTTTATATATATCTGTTTAAAAATATATATATAAATAAATATGACTTGAATTCACTTACCAGTTTGTGCATGACATCTATACTCAGGTTAGCTCTGACAAGCTGTAGACAGAAACCTTTTTAAACAAAATCAGGTATGAAAACAACAAGCAGATATTTCATGTTTAGAGAGAATTAAACATGATTATAGTCTTTCATCCAAAATAGACAGATGATGTAAAATAAGACATAGAGTAAGTGCATTTTCCTCTTTCTACTGGTCATTAAATCGCTGCTCCGACGTATCAGTAGATATCGCCCTCTACAGGCCATAGATTGCCACTGCTGGCTCTTTAAGGTGGACCACCGTACTGAAGTGCTGTTCGTTCGTTTTTCTTTTTCTTTTTTCTTCTTCTGCGCACGTACCTTTATATATAGTCTGCAGACGGCACAGAGTTGCGCCCTTCTACGTAAAAGATTTCTTCTGTACACGTAAATACGACACGTCTTTATGCGGAAACACTATATCTGTTTACGTATGGACACATGATAGATTTGTATTAGCTTTACTGGCCTTTGATACTTTTTGGTATTGGTGTTTCAGTACTTATAGAGGGGTATGTCACAGTCCGTGGACACTACGTTGCAACCTACGCAGGCACCTTATCATCATGGAGAACATTATGATGTATGTCTTCGGGTGTCACTCTCCCTTAACAAAATACAATGCAATCATATGTGAGTTTAATGACTGGATTGTAAGATGTCCAAACGTGCATGCACGAACGTTTGTACCGCCTGTATACTTTTACATAATTGCCAGTTAGGCATTTTGGCACTAATGGCCTTCGATAATTACTCCTACATGTCAAAGGTGTGTCATGTGGAGACAGAGCTGATTGGCTCCACACAGCCACAATTAGACAAGTTACAGTAAAGACACCGGATAAAACATCAGCTCGTGTCGAGCCACAGAACTGAACTTGGCATGAGCACTAGAGACATCGGCCGCACCGCGTCTGTTCAGGTAAGGCCAGTTTTACTAGGCTGCTTGTGATGTTTTAGCCCCTCTCACTTTACACTGGACTTTCTAATCGCTTACTGGAAAATGAAGTACTAACGTTAGACCACTGACAGACATAGACAGTGATGGGGTTTCAAAGCAGGAGGTGATAACCGATACTTGGTTCTGTCTTTGGGGGACGAATGACTAGATTCACTCCGGAAGATCGAAACATGAGGACCATGCGTCCACTTCACACTGTCACCCCGTTAAGAGAGAGCGTCCCCCTGTCAAATGTAGCCGGCACCTCAGTGCATCTGAAGCTGGAATCCTGCCAGCCTACAGGCTCCTTCAAAATTCGAGGCATCGGTCATCTGTGTAAAACGGTGAGTCGGTTGTGTTGATAACACTCTCCTCTGTCCTGCAGTCGTAACTTGTGATTTTTTAAATCAATCAATCAATCAATTAATCAATCAATTAATCAATCAATCAAGCAATCAGTTTAGTAGGTTAGTTAGTTGCTTGGCATTTTTAATCAGGGGCCCAAATGTCGTTTGCTACCATATGACAATAGAAGTGCTCCCATATATTTATAATGAATAAGTTCACTGTGGAGTGATGCACTAAATAGGCAGTGTGTAATGAGATACAAGATGTTTAAAATGAGCAAGTAATTAAAGTTGAGTTTAAAGTTTAAGCTTGTGAAAGCTTACATCATCCAGCTTCATAAATTCTTCTTCTTCTTCTTCACGGGGCACTGCTCTTTTTCTCACAGTGGGCCGAAACTGGCTGCACTCGATTTGTCTGCTGCTCTGGTGAGTTAACAAACATGTTTAGTTTACAGACACAATGCAAAGTGTGCAATTTAAATCACAGTATGAAACAAAATGAATAAAACGTTTGCTAAAGCTCTAAAAATTGTGATGATTATGTTTTGGTAATGATATTTCCTTGACCACAAAGTACTGTTTTGTAGGACCTCACTGTTAATGTATTGGCACACAAAGTAATAAGAGAAAAGACTGTGTAACTTGTTTCTGCATCTTTGCACTATTAGGAGGCAATGCTGGCATGGCAACTGCATACTCTGCACGCAAGTTGGGAATGCCTGCTACTATAGTGGTACCTAGTGTCACTCCTTCTGCCACTGTGCAGAGACTTAATGATGAAGGGGCAGATGTGATCATTCATGGCAAGGTGGGTCATTCTGACAATTTTGAGCAAGCTCATCCATTGAAGAAAAAAAACTAAAAACATATATATATATATATATATATACATATATAGTTGTCGTCAATTGTCTTTGTTTGCAGTCGCTGAATGAGAGCATTGAATATGGTCAGCAGCTAGTGTCTGAAAACTGTGGTTGGGTATTCATCTCCCCCTTTGATGATCCCCTTATTTGGTGAGCAAATATTTATTTATTATTATTTATTAGGTCCACCTCTTTTGTATCTACACTCATTGTCCCTCTTATCTGCTTCACTTGCCATATGGGTGCACCTTGTATTGCTACGATTAGAGTGTAGTCCATTTGTTTCTGTGCATACCTTGTTATGCCCTTTCATCCTGTCCTTCAGGAGCAAGTATTATGTGGGTGGTGGCTCATTCTCAGCACTGCATTGAAACAGATGTGCTGGAGTGAGTGGATCAGACACAGCACTGCTGCTGGAGTTAAACACCTCAGTGTCACTGCTGGACTGAGAACGGTCCACCAGCTACAACTATATAATCAATAGTGTTGTGTGACCACTAATGAAGAACTAGAGGATCAATAACACAAACTGTGCAGCAGCAGGTGAGGTTTTGTTCTCCGGTTTCTCTGACAAACATGAACGAGTGTCAAATACACGATACAGTGACTGGACTGTGTTTAAAAACTCCAGCAGCACTGCTGTGTCGGATCCACTCACACCAGCACAACACACACTAACACACTACCACCACGTCACTGTCGCTGCAGTGCTGAGAATGATCCACCACCCACATAATACCTGCTCTGTGGTGGTCCAGACTATTAAAGAAAAGGGGGAAACTAAGTATACAAAGAAACAGAGCGACTACAGTCTGTAATTGTAGAACTACAAGCCTGTAAGGTACATTGAGCTGATAAAATGGGCAGGGAGTGTAGATACATGGAGGAGGTTTTTGTGTTATGACTGATTTGTGTATTTACAGGGTCTCATAATGACCTTGTGATAAAGTGAATCAAGTGTTTTAGACAAATTACACTGCTGAGCTGTAAAACTGAAATGTAAAGGACTGCATGAAGAAAAGCACAACATCAGTAACTTCAAGATGCAAAGTACTCCATCTACCTTATATTGCCATTTGTTTTCCATTCCAGAAACAAACAGAACGTGCCATTGTAAGGCCACGCCTCTAATAGAAGCAGGCGATAAATAGTCTTGGTGAAGAACATTCAAAAAACGGCACGAGTGGCGGAATTTCTTTGTTTCATTGCGACTTTGTTCATCGTGAAACATTGCTTAACATTTATAGAAGCAAATTTAGAAGTGAAAGGGAATCTTAATTATGGAACATGATTAATATAGGCAATGGCCTTGGGAAAATTCTTGAAGAAAAAAAAAAAAGGTTGTAAAGTATTTTCAAAACTTAAAACTATTCTAATAATTTAAAATATTTAACATTTGGCACACATCAGGATTCGAAGTTGCCACATAGTTTAAAATAATTTGGAATCAAGAGTCTTGAATTCAGCTTTGAGGAATTCAGTCTCAATTTCATTTCATGATAGAAGAAGCCAAAGTTAGTTCACTAATCTAAGACCACCCTCCCCCCCAGTGCACTGTAAACAGCGGTCTGAATTTGCAGGGAAGGCCACACATCTCTGGTGAAAGAGCTGGAGTCTCAGCTGGATGAGAAGCCAGGAGTCGTGGTCTTGTCTGTGGGTGGAGGTGGCCTCTTGAATGGAGTTATTGAAGGTCTCTGTCGAGCTGGATGGGAAGATGTCCCCATTGTTGCTATGGAAACAGTGGGTGCCCACAGTCTCAATGAAGCCATGAAAGTGGGAGAGCTGGTAACACTGCCAGCTATCACAAGGTAAAGATGTGATAATGCACTGATTGAAAACTGTTCAATAATTAGGGAAATGGACTGTGACCAGGAAATGCTGCTGGACATGTCTATGTTGTCTATATCTGTGCTGTATTTGTTATTTTAGCATTGCTACCACACTGGGTCTTCGGCAGGTGTCATCTCAAACTATGAAGCTTGTGGGTGAACACACTGTATACTCAGAACTGGTTACAGACCAGGATGCCGTATGGGCTGCTGAGCGTTTTATAGGTTAGTAGGAAAGCGCACAGTTAGCAGTAAATGAACACAAACATTATATATAAAACAAATACCATTTCCTAAACACATAAATACATATTTAAATTTTACCTCACAAAAACCCTTATCAATTACTACAAAAGTTATTAACTCAGCATTCCACTGTACCTCTCATCTTCTCTCTGCAGATGATGAAAAGATTCTAGTGGAACCAGCTTGCGGTGCTGCTCTTGGAGCCATTTACTGCAACATTATCAGCCGTCTACAGAAGGAGCAGAAGCTGGCTCAGAAGTTAGGTCCTGTGGTGGTTGTGGTGTGTGGTGGAAACAACATTAGCATGAAGGAATTGAAGAGGCTGAAGAAGCAGCTGGAAATGACCTGCTAGAAAAAACTAACATCAGATTTCCAAAAGACAATTTGGGAATGTTGCACCTTTATCTAGATATTTAATAACTGAACTAATATCACATTGTCAGGATTTCCAGAAGGTATCCTGATTTAGTGTGTTAAAGACTTACTATATTAAATGTATTTTGCTTTGTGCATTATAAAATTCCAGTAGCTGCAGTAGTACCATTAAAAGGCCAGTGTCAGGCCAGTGATGGAACTGTATGTATATTTCTGCCTGCCACAATTCAGTCCTCCTTAATTCACTACAACCATTCAGATTCCAGAATAAATAGGAAACCGGTTAAAGAATAAACAGGGGGCTTAGGAAACTAGGGCCAACCCTGCCAAAATTTCATTCACCTTTCTTATAACCAGTATTATTAACCATTTAACATTCTGGTAATATTTTTTGTGTGAAAAGGTAATGGTGATTGTCCATTATAGAATGCTGCTCAATATATTGTTTTTAGATGAAGTACATTAGCTTCCTGTGCTCAGCTACATACTAATTAAATCATTTTATCTCCTTTGATGTTGGGAGGTTGATGTGAGAAAGAAAGAAAGAAAGAAGAAAAGAAAGAACTGAGCAGTTAAAACACTGGACTAAATGTTGATGCAATAACTTCTGCATACAAACATACATCAAGACATTTTTATTTTATTTTAATTGTGACACACATCTTGAAATCAATATCACCTCAGTAGAATCCATTCACAGATCTGTATTATGTTCCAGATGTGCAGAGGTAAGACAGGAAAAGTTAATGCAACCATAAATAATTATAATAAATATTAAGTATATGTACAGCACAAATCTTTACTTTGTTCTTTTTCTGCAAATGCCCTTTGACAAACCCATTATTCTTCCTCTGAATGATCGAGAAAAAGAGGGAATGTCCTTTAGAGCAGCAACCACATAAAATACACCCCACATTAAGTTTATTCTGAACACTGCGGGGCAGGTCTCTGGTGGGATTTCCAGTGGCATCTATGTTACAATAATTCCATTCAAGTTACACAAAATATGTCACCATAAGCATGGGAGCGAATATTAAAATCCATTTGAGTTACAATAAATGTAAGTAATGGTATAACCACTTCTTTCAAAGTTAAAGAAGGACCATTGGCAATCCCATAAAACATCCAATTATATTTTTCAAGCCAGGTTTTTTTGTTTGTATATATTTTTGGAAGAACAAAGTGAAAACAGTGAAATACCTGGTGGCTACAGGTAAAAGCTTCTGTACTCAACGCAGAAGCTTATGTATATATCTATAAAGCCTATGTACTTTTAGACACCTAAAGCATTTTGGTATTGGAGGGGTGGACATTGCAGAATTCCTATAAAAGTTTGATCAGACAATTTACATTAATTTCCCCAAACCTGGGTGGTGTGTTGTAATGAATGGTATGTGCAGGGCGTTCACCACTAGAATGGCAGAGAAGGAGACTTAGTACAATTGCATACAGCCTGTGAGGGAGAGATCCAAGTTGTTTCATCTCAGAAATAAATAAATAAAATTCTGGTAGGCGGCAACAGCGCCATGACCACAGGTAGGCTGGACAAAATCACATTTGCACATTTGGTAAAGAGCTCAAGTTACAACCAACATCTTTCCCGCTGCAGCAACCAAAAAAAATAATAATAAAGATAAAAGGAAAAAAAAGAAAAGAAAAAAAAAATTTAAATTCACAACTCAATATATTATAGCTTGACTTTGTACAAATAAAATATATGCACCTTTATCAATATAGGCAGATAGTTCCTCAAGTATGCTCAAAGTAGTCCATCTTGCTGTTACAATACATATTACTATATGCTTGTACATAACACATGCTAAGTTCTAGATGCAGGTTGAGCTAATAGCATCAACAATTCCTTTTTGATATGAATGCTAAATGTCCTTTCTTACTAAGCCTTCAATATTCTATGAAGTAGGAGGTAGTCCTTTCTCGAGTCATTCCTATACTCTCTAAACATGTATATCAATACCCTTGTCTTCTTCATATACATCTCTGAATTCATCTTCAAACTCAAGCAGAACTGCTATGAATGAAGGTTTGTAAACAAGCATCAACAAGGCTGAAGAGAAAAAAGGCAATACTAAGAACACAGAGGGAAAGATTTCAAAAAAAGGAATTCAGGGGATCATATTGAGATCAATCACACAAAAAATGCAGTTTTCCTGGGTGAAGGAAACATGGGTGTGGGAGGAAAGGAGGGAAGAAAAACAGAAAGTGGAATGTCACAATCTTTGTTCTTTGCCAACAAACTGTGTGCTGTTACCATCCAGTAAAAAAGTGGGTACTGCCTAAAGATTCAACTCCAATTCAGTGCAATACAGAAAAAAAAAAACTTCAGTTTTTATAATGGCAAGTGGGGCTGGAGCCCTTCAGTCCGTCCTGGTCCAAAACAAACAAACAAAAAAGTCTGCAATTCCAGTGGAAATTAGTCATAGCAACGAAACATGGGTGACTGTGAAGTTGAATAACAGCAGAATTCTGTGTACGTAGTGTGTAGAGTAGAGTAGAGTTTTGGGGTCTCTATCCACTGAGAGGGTCCTCCCGGTAGTGTATAGCATACCGTAACTTCTCCACCATCACATCAAGAGAGGAGTACTGGGGCAGCTTCACCATGAACATGCAAGTCTCCACTCGAATATATCGCAAGTCTGGTGAACCTAGAACACACAAACGCATGCATGACTACTCACGACTTCTCACACAAGCAATTTATAATAATAATTATAATAATTTATATAGCCAGGTCTTTCTAGCTACCTCTAGACTGGAGAAAGCTGTTCCCTAGTATACTATTTCATGTATGCTGCATGCCATGACTATCGGCATTTTACACAGCACAGCTCCATGCATCGTGTTTATCAGTCCATAGGGAAACCAAGCAGTTGTAAATGAGCAATGAGGTGCACTGTAAATGCATACAACTCTCCAGCACAGGCCTATTTTTTGTTATAGAGAATCACTGGAGTTTTGCCCCAAAAAACCCCAACAAAAATCTTATATTTTATATTCATAAAAAAAAAAAAATATATATATATATATATATATATATATATATATATATATATATATATTTTTTAGACATGGCTACTCCTAGTAGGTTTTCCTTATTTTGAGCTTAATGCTTTGCTTTAGAAAAAAACTTAAAACATAAAATAGCACTCTTGGAATTATCCAATCACCTTTACAAAACTCCAAAGTGGGACTTCATAAAACAGTTTTCCTTACTTGCAGTGGAGGCTAATATAAGATTTTTGTTCAAAGCCAACTTTGGACCAGGTTTATTAGTTTATCCATCATGAATATTAACAAAATCAAATGTTAACTTTAGTTATGCAGACATACCCAGTTGAGTGCAAAAATAGCTAAAATAGAAAGATAGAAATGTTTCACTCAAACTGATTTTCGAAATCTGTAGCTTTTCCACCAAGCAGTCTATAAAAACATATTTAACATTAGTCCCACTTCCAACTCGCTCACCAGCTCTTTAAAAGTCCAAAAACTATAAGGACAGATCTGACAGCACAATAGATAACAACTGGTATGTCTGGCTTGCTCCAAGTTCCTGGTATGGCACCAATTATGTTTAGAGAAACTGAAAAGGAGATAGAGCCATAACTACTGGCCATCTCAAACTGAAGGCAGTTGCACTAAATGCTAGAGAGCTAGCCAAGGCCATCTCTCTCACCCTAGATGGCTGCGTCACTCAACAGCGTGTAATTATTTTTGATTGATGTGATGGGATCCTATCCAGAGTAACAAGGTGAAACAGTCCAGTGACAAGTACAAGCCCATCTATGACCATTACATGTTAGAACAAGTATTGACAATTAAAGTGGGAGGGGCTAACTTGTCTTTACCCTCTGCCTGCCAGGTTCCACCATAAAAAACAAAAACAAAACAAACAAACAAACATAAGAAGATATTAATCACACATACCTACAGCCCCATCCGGTGGGGCAATCTTCATTGGGTAGGGTGGGACATGAGCAGTGTCTGGCCCACCATCCTTGCAGGGGCAGGTAAAAGGGATGCGCTCCTGATTGCAGGCAAACTTAATGAACTTACAGAGCTCCTCTTGTGTGAACATCTCCAGTGCCATCCAGAAAAATTCTATGTGCTGATCCGTCTCCATCAGCCCAACCTGGTACATAGTGTGCGCCTAAAGAGAGAACATGTGATTAGAAAAGGCGGGGTGAGGTGTTATAATGTATCAGAGTTTGAGGACAGGTTCTGCTTTCAGAACTTAGGCATGTGGAAGATGAGAAAAATAATAATTTAAAAAAATGCATCACCCAATAATGCCAAGCGCCAAATGAAACTTCAAGGCATACTGAGTTTATGACCTTGTGGTAAGAATATTCTTGGCTGATGTCCAAATAAGAGTATTCAGAGATTGCAGCAAGCCCAGAGTTGCATTGCATGGATTTTAACCAAGACCTAAAATGTTCTAGTTTTAAAGTATTTGCCTTAATTAGCTATTAGAGAGAGAACAAATTTTTTTAAATAGATTTTTGGTTAGGTTTAGTGTCCACATGCTTATATTTATACACCACCTATCTGTGGAATCGTCTATTTCACATGCATGGTGCAGTTTCACTAAGGTCTGGACCCTCAAATCTGCTACCAGTTTCACCTTCAAAATTACACTACATGGGTGATTATGCTTTTAGTGTCTTTGGATCAGGAATGTGGAATGAGCTTGTTTCTCTAAGAAATCCTGGATCGTTATCTCTTTTTGAGAGGAATCTTAATTTTATTTTTCTTACCTTACTCTTTTTTAAGGCTTGGATATTATTAATAACTGGATTTTTCCAGAAAAATCTTAAAACTTTACTTTTTAAAATGTGTTTTATAAACTAACTTGGTTTTGTTCTAAGAAATCGCAATATTTAGTTTATTACTGTAAAGTTCCTTTAACTGATGCTGTCATAAAAGTTTACTATTAATTACTAGTAAAAATTACTATTAATTTACTGTTACAGATTGTAAAAATAAAATAAGTCCTAGGACATACTGACTGAGGGTATTCAGAGCACTGATACAGAACTTCTCTTTTTCTTTACTATTTTTTAAAATCACAAATCCCGTTTTTTTGTTCCAAATATTTTTTTCTCAATGGATTATTTAATGAAAATATGTACATTTTATCTGCTATGATACTGCATAGCAGATAGCGAACTGTTAAAATCTACTAACAGCTGGTATATTAGCCAAGTCAGCAATACATTTATGACTTTTAAATTACTCTCTGCAGGCTTATTTTTACTTCTAATACCCACACTGATTTCAGATTTGTGAATTTTTTTTTCTGTGTCACAAATACGCATCTAATGCATATCTAATCCAGCAAGTAAATGCCATTTCTCCAAGATGAGTATGCTTTAAGTGCAACAATAGATAAACGCATGACGTGTACATGTACCCAGCAGTCTTTCTATCTGGATTTCTCAAGTCATTTGTCTTATATTAAACATAATACCTTTGTGTAATTGTGTTGCATATTATTTTTATTACTATATTTTTTTTATTACTAATAGGGGTAGTCAGTGGGCTTAGTTTAAGGCATGGGAATATTTATGATACATTAATTCTATTGAACATTTAAAAGAAGTATCTGTTAGAATTAGGTCCTGTCATACTTACCTTAAGGAATTCAAGGTTGATGTAAGGGAGGCCGCAGGTACGCAGCTCCATCTCTAAGGGGCTGAGCATGGTGAGAAGTTGCAGAGGAATTATGGAGCCCAGGCCTGCACGAACAGCATTCATACACTCCACATTTTGGAGCTCTCGCAGCCGAAGAGCACGTACTGATCGTGCATACATGTCCTTGTTCTCCCAACTGTAAACACACAGGAAAAGGGGAGATTTCACAGCTATGGAATTATTTGGATAATACAGCAGTGAGTAAAACTTTATTTCCCCTACTCCCCATCAAAAATCCATTCTGACCCTGGATCTCCACCCATTGGTAGGTTTGGGCCATACCTGACACTAAGGTTGTGCCCACCCTGGCACAGTTCGACCTCCTCGCCAGACATGGTGATGTAAGTAAAGGTACAGCATGGGCGGCTGGGTGAGTCAGGGCTCTCGCTGAAGTGGTTGTGCGACGAGATCTCTGCACACAGTGCCTCAAGCTCGGCCTCGTCAGTCACCTACAAAGAACAGAAGATGATCATGAAGGGGGCTGGTTGCAGATTATCTGAAGTGTTTTATACATTTAAGTCAGTGACTTTGTTTACTTTAAATATTTCATCATTCAATAAATGCTTGCAAGTGTATGAACATAAACATCCACACTTACCATGTCACCCATTTACCTCTTAAATAAAATACAGACTAGGTAGCTTTATTTCAGGCTGGGTTATTTTCTTTGGTACCATTCAAGTTATATCACCATTAGCTCCACCATGAATCTCTACTTAATTATGTTTTGGATAAAATTTGTAATTCATATAACTCCTCATCGTGCCAATGACTCAAAGCAGCTAAAATAAATACATAAATGAAATTACAAACATCATAAGTAGTCGACAGCGCTGTAAAAGTCAGGTTCGAGAAAACAAACAAACAATTTTTTAAAAAGGGGAATTACAATAATTACGTAATTTAGAAAAAGTACCCTGCAGGCCAAGAATGCATTTTTGTGCCAGGAGAAAGTAATATATCAGTATCTGATTATCAGCTATACAGTATATATAGATAAATGTGACATCATAATACAAAAAAATATAAAAACATGACTTCCATTTCTTCTTTTTTAGCTGTTCCTTGTGGCATTATTGGTATGTTGAGGATCTATATCAAGTTGTAAAGTTCACTTATTCTGCTTAAACTTTCTTCCTCAATCACTCTCTGGTATGAAGTTACAGTAAATTCTGTGATAGGAAACTGGTCTGGTTCTGAGGCAGCAAACCTGTCCCAAATCAGAACATTTTCACCATTATGCTTTACATTTTTAGAGATTCTTGTAGTCTTTTGTGCATTGCTCATTGCGCAGTCTTTTTGTTCTGCTAAACATTGCTTCTGTTATTTGTGGCCGAACAACTTTATTTTTTACCTTAATTTTGACAAAAATACCATTCCTAATGATCTTTTTATAAAGCAAACACTTCACCTTAAGGTCTGCTTTTGGGCACACAATAAAAACTAAACAAATATAACTTATATATGGTTATATGGCTTAGGTATGAATTTAGTTTTAAGGAGTCTGATATTAAGAAGTGATTGTGTTTTCTGCTTTTTACTTGACCCTTTGACTTTAAATATTTACATTTATGGCATTTAGCTGACGCTCTTATCCAGAGCGACTTACAAGGGTATTCATATTACAGATGGGCCAATGTAGTGTTAGGAGTCTTGCCCAAGGACTCTTATTGGTGTAGCACAGCATAGTCACCCAGACTGGGAATCGAACCCCAGTCTCCCACGGACAGTAGCTTCCTGGTGGGTAGTGGTGTTATCCACTTATAAATATGATACAGTGATTACAATATTGTATATTCATGTTTGCTTTGTGGTTTGACAACATTGACAAAACCACTATAATGTGGGAAAAGAGACAGTCAAATTTGACAAATGAGCGTCTTACACTTTCAAACTTCTTTATGTAATTGTAGGTGACAAGGTCGGCTTCCTGGAGGTCTGAATCAGGGTCCAGTGCCTCGCTCACGAGACCCTTCCAGAAGGAACTTAAGAGATCCAGAGGTAATGGCACATCCGCACGGATGGCAATGCCCAGTAACTGCCCGAAGAAATGCAGCAGCTGCTCCTCAGCATAGCTCATGGGGCCAGGCATCAGAATGTACTTCCCCTAAACAAAGACATGTGTTAGTATTATCTAATAAATCGTGTATGTGATACACACACACACACACACACACACACACACACACACACACACACATACAAACACATTGTGTAGTGTAAAGGAATGCTGAGGAATGCTACACACCTTGTTACGATTAGCAGCAGAGCTAGGACACAGGAGGAGCAAAGAGAGGGCAGTGCTTTGTAGTTCCTTGCAGACCTGCCACAGGAAGTGACGAAATGAACCACCTGAGAAAAAAATTTAATGTGTTAACCTACCATTTTTAAACTTCAGCTGGATAAAACACATGACGCTCGATTCATTTGACTATACTGAGTGTATATTTTAGACACTGACTAGTTCCATGGACTTCTTCCCCAGTGAATCGGATGTTGAAGGCATAAGTGGGGTCTCCTCCACTTGCGAGCCTGACACATAGCTGAGAAGAGGGAACGCTAGACAGCTGCCGGGCTGCCTGGCAGAAGTAGGTGTTCTCCGAGGAGTGGATCTCACCTGGACAAGCACACACATGAACTCCATTTAAACAAGCACAAAATGAGACATATGACATGATAGTGCTGCTTTTCTCTCCATACCTCCCACTATCTCTAGGGGGTCCAGTGTGATTTCAGGAGCAGCATGGTCAGCAGTGCGCTGCACCGTCGCATTCAGCACTCTGTTCATAACAGTCACTTTGGTGTCATAAAAAATAAGACCTGGAAAAGAAATGAAGAAAAACATATCTTGTGAGGAATATGAAATGTGGGGAAAGGACCAAGTTGACTTATTAAATAGCCTTACATAAGATTATGACCCAAACAGCTACTACTAATATAGAAGAGTACACGTAAAATCCCACCTTTGGCCTCACACAGCAGGGCAGCAATGCTATTCTGATACGTATGTGTCTGTCTGAGCTCCACAAGTGGCAGGAAGAAAGACTCTAGGGTGTTATTAAGTGACTGCAGCAGAGTGAATCGCAGACGCAGACTTTCCACAGGCACATCTACCAGGTGAAATTCAGAAAATACAGGAGTGCCAACAGATTAGATAAGTTTATAATGTTTATGATCCATTATTAACACAAACCACTTAAATTACTCCGAATCAGTTATATGATTTCTGGCTCAAAACAGATGTAAATATTTGTATGTACTTTGCCTAAAAAAAAAAATGATTTAATAAAGTCTTACTCAGAAGACACGAGACTCGTGGATCTGTTGCATCCATGGGGTCGAGGTACACTTCATGGGGGTGGAGGCGGGCAGGCGTGATGGCCAAATGGCGGCAGAGGCGATTAACATACTGGACCAGTGCAATGTCCATCTCTAAGGTCCATTTCCTGCTGATTTTCTGGGCATGCCGTGCATCAATACATGAGCATCTACAGAAGAAAGGAAGATGGTAGTAACTTACACACAGACAAATAAAGAAAAACACGACAAAGTATCACAGTATATAGGGTCACCACAGGCTGCCCAAATAGCTTCTAGCTGTTCACATGGGTTAAGATTTGCTGTCAGCAAAAGTAACAGCATATGATACAGTGACTCCTTGGGACAGGAGAAGAACACTTCAGTGAAATGGACCTAAACCATACAGGCAAAATGCCCTTCACAGCATAACAGAGCTACTGGACTGCCTCAATGTAGGGTCAAGCATACACCCGTTGAGAATGAGGCGAAAGACCCATCTGACAATATATATATATATATATTTTTTTTTAATCTGAAATGTTCATTTATTATTTTAACATGGTACTGCAACCCAACTATGATATGTGCTTTCAGCCACAATTTCCAACTCTAGTTAATGTCTTTCTATAGATCTAAATGCAGATGCCACTTTAGCCACTGTTCACATTAGCATTAAAACTGCACAAGTGAGGAATGAAAATGTTTCCTGGCTGGATAAATCCAGCTTCCAGAATCAGAATTTAGAAACTCTTTATTTTACATACATGTAACATGGACGAGAGCACGCGTGTAAAGAGCTATTTTCTCTCCTATTCTTTCACTCTCTAAACAAGAGCCTGAACCCTCTCCTCTATTCCCACATGTGCCATTTGCCTAAAAATGTATTATCAGGGCTAAATCACTGCTGCCCGGTAAACCAGGAGTTAAAAGTAGCAGTGTTGGTATAACTCTAGTAAGTCTGTAGGCTCATATACTCAGGACACAGACAGTGGCAGGAGAGCCCTTTGTACGACCAACTTGTAACGAACTTTAAACGAAGATTGTGCCAAAGAGTCCACTCTTGCAGTTTAGAAATCTGCAGATTTTGTTATTTGTTTCTGCAGATGAACAAGATATGATTTCACACACCTGTGGCTACTTGTCACAAGAGGGCAAAGAACATTCTGGGTCAAAGAGGGATGGTGAAGCAGAAGGGGATTCAAACTAACCTTTCAAAGTGTAAATCATAACCACATGCCAAGACGGCCCTCCAAACACTGCGAATGTCCTGCTTGGCTCGGTCCACCGTGAACTTAAGGAAACCCTCAAGCGTTAGATATTTCTCTTCTGGGACTGAAACAGGGGAGACAGAACATACTGACACAAGCACAGAACCGAACAGGCATGACATCAGAGATACACATGCATACTAAAAGTAGGCCTGCGTGATATGGTCAAATATTAGATTTTATGGTCAACCATGCAGTCAAATATAATTAGGGTCCTAGCACGTAGTGCAGGGACCCTATTGTATTTGTTAGGATTTTTCTTCTTCTTCTTCTTATTATTATTCTTTTTCCCGGCTGAAACGCGTTGTAGAGCAAAGACCGTAGGGCCTAGAGACACCAAACTTGGTAGGAAGGTACAGTAGGCGTGAAATGACTCAGCCACAAAGAATGGCCCTGATCGGCCTCAAGGTGGCGCTATAGCAAACCAAAATACGTTTTGGCTTATAACTCCTAAACCAAAATTTTGCCAGACAAAATGACATTTTTCCCAGGTTCCTTGGCGCCATCAAAACCTAATCACTTTGCCATTTGGACATTTAAGCTCCGACCTACTTAGATCCTTTTTCTAATTAGCATAATAATGCAAAACCTACTTTTGCGAACTCAGTCTTAGGGTTTAACCCCGAAATTCTGAAAAAAAATCTCCAAAAAATTCTCCAGACACTGAACCTCAATAATTATATCAAAAACATGTCGGACTTTTGTAAACAAGATGGCCGACATATGCAAATTAACCCCTTTCGAGGGAAAAATAACTTAATTAATTAAAAATTCTGTAACTCAAAAAAATGGTTCACCCAAAAAAAATTGCAACTTTGGAATATTGGTTTATGGGGGGAACTAGATTCTGAGGTGGCCTATCAAATTTGGTGCAGTTGAATTGATTAGGGGACGCTATAAAGGCTACATAAACTTGTTTCTCAGCCAACCATAACTCCGATTGAGCCGGAATTTTGTAGGCTATTCATCTTTGACCACAGTCTATTAAGTGAATCTTTAAGGACGATTTGATACATTCAAAATTTTATGGACGCCATTAGCCAATCAGCTTTCAGTAGGGCATTTGACAGGCTTAACATTAACCAATCAGCATGAAACTTGATTTGTGTGTGTTTTTGGAGGCACTTTGCAAACAGCCAGTAAAAATTTCAAAAAGTTTTGGCCACAAGGTGGCGCTATTTTGGAAAATCAAGTATATCTCATATAAATTTCACCCAAATCTCAAATAAATGCATTTTTTTCATGCACTGTAGTATTACAAACAATTTTGTAAATACAATTGTGTTAAAACTGGTCTTAAAATACTCTTTGGAGTCTCTAGGTAAATAATTATCAAAAAAAAGTTGACTTTTTTACTTAACATGGCTTCTATAAATCAACAAACCACTGCGGCCTTGGAATTTACAGCCTATATCGCTATAACTCCTCAGTCTTTACTCAGATCAACTCAGTATTTTATTGACATGTGGCAACTAAGGGTCTGATGACATGTACAAAAATTGGTGCAGTTTGGCCTTTAGGGGGCGCTATAGCCCTAAAAAACACTAAAAATCACTAAAATGCTTATTACAATGTTATTACACAATCTATAGCCAAACCTCTGATGTCATTTGATTCAGCTCTCAGTCCTGCACAACTTTGTAATTACATGTTGTGTCAGAAAATGGACTACTGGTCTGCTATTGTGGCCTATTCGTTCAGAAATGACAGCTCATAAAACCAAGGGTTTTGTATGTTGTGGCGCTATTTTGGAAAATCAAGTATATCTCATATACATTTCACCCTAATCGCAAATAAATGCATTCCTTTCATGCACTGGAGTATTCCAAACAATTTTGTGAATACAATTGTGCTTAAAAAATGTATAGTTATTTTTTAATCTTTAACGGTTTAAAAATGCTAGTTTTCGAACTAGTCCCTGGATTTTGATCATAGCCGTTCCAAACCAGTCTTAAAATACTCTGTGGAGTCTCTAGGTAAATAATTATCAAAAAAACGTTGACTTTTTTACTTAACATGGCTTCTATAAATCAACAAATCACTTTGGCCTTGGAATTTACAGCCTATATTGCTATAACTCCTCAGTCTTTACTCAGATCAACTCAGTATTTTACAGACATGTGGCAAGTATGACTCTGATGACATGTACAAAAATTGGTGCAGCTTGGCCTTTAGGGGGCGCTATAGCACCTAAAAACACTTAAAATCAGATGTCCTTTGATTTAACTCTAGGTCCTGCACAACTTTGTAATTACATGTTGTGTCAGAAAATTGACTACTGCTCTGCTATTTTGACCTATTCGTTCAGAAATAACAGCTTATAAAACCAAGGGTCAAAGGTCAATCTCAATGAAACTTGGTACGCCTATCTGTCTCAGGCCCCTGATCAATGATCTAAACACTTGGAGGCTTTTTGAATAATCCTAAAGATTTTAATCTCACTTCTGTGTGCCATAATTGTCCCTAATGCTGTAAGGGCCTGTACAACATAAGCCTCAGCCTCTATAATGTTAATAGACCACTGCTGATTATTTAATGGTGAGATGAAGGACCTGAAGATAAACTCCCACTTCCTTGTAAGTTTTTACCTCTCTGTCTGTAAACAAGGTCCAAACTGCTTTAAGCCTTGCTGAGGCCTCAATGCAGGTTTAGAAGCAGCCTGAACAGGTTCTCAGTAAGACCTCTACAGCACTGAGCTGAAAGTGAGATGCTACTCCTTTTTTGATAAAATACAAAACGAATGACAAACGGTTCCTAATGACATGAAAACTGCCTGAGCTGTTAAACCTGTATTATCTTTATAGATCTAGAAACAAGGTCCGAACTGCTTTAGGCCTTGTGAGGCCTTGCTGGTCCAAAAGGCCTCAGTGGACTTATGACGTGCTAGGACCCTCAATTGCCGCTTGCGGCTATATTTACAGTTTATTTTTATTATGAAAGAACAACTGAGAGAACTACTCATCCATGATCACTGAAAACATATTACAGAAATACCTGTACAGAAATACCTGTATAATAATGTAATCAGCTTGGATGCGGTCAGTTATGCATCCCACTCAGTGTCACTGTAGATGCGTGACTACCACACTGGCGTATTTTGAATGTAGAAAATTACCAGCATTCTACAGCAACTCACACTGAACAACTTTTTTGTTTGTAAATTTGTTTTTATTTATGTAACTTTGTTTTCTGAAATGTTAATTTGTTTTGCACTTCTCAGCCATCATACACATCCTGTCTCAAGTTAGGAAACTATAAACTATGCAACTGTTGTCAAAAAAATGCCTGACAGCTACTGTTAATGTAAAAATGGTCAAATTATCAGTTTCGAAGAAAAACTTCTCCAAAGTAAAACTACAGATCACATTTGCAAAAAGAACAAATGCAACATTCTTTCTTAGAACCATGCTGTCTGGCAGAGCTGACTCAAACAATAAACATATAACAACTGGTTAAAAATAACAACTGGTTAAAACAGTTGGTACTCAGCTGGAGTTTGTCCAGCAGGGTATACTGTCTAGTTAGGATGCTTCTCTATTACTGTTTTCTTATATAGTTTTAGGATGAAAGTATGATCTATGGAACTCTTCTTCTGTAATAGCTACTGTCCTATGTTTGGTCTTAACTAGGGCTGCCCTCAAGAAGTCGACGAATCGAATCGTCAGTCCCCTTTAAGTCAACTGAGACCCTTCAAGTCGACTGACAACAGTGACCTTTTTTTTCTTCCGTTAAACAGACTAAAGCTTACAGAAATGCACAAGAACTTTAAGAATTTAATAATTATTAAAGGGGAATAATAAATATATATGTAAGGTCTAGCTAGGCTGTGACGCATGCTTGCTAAAAAATTGAATCCACGTGACAACAAGCGCTGGCGGTTCACCGCTGAAGGAAGCTAAGGCTAACAAACATGGGTGAAGCGATGTCTCAGAGAAAGTCCGGAGGAGCTTTTAAATCCGAACAAATTAAACCGAATTCTGCTCTTCATTTAGTCAGACATCCAACACTGCTCAAAACGAGGGAGCTGACTTTCGTTTTAGACATAACGGCTGTTTGCGGTGAAAGAAAAACGGACATTTGTTTTATTATAATTCCATTATTTTAGAACCTAAATTACAGATATTTATATTTATTCCTCTACAGCTGAGATTATCTTTATTTAAGGATTAGTACAGTCACTTAATACGCCCGCCGATAAACGAGAGATAATTATTTCAGTGCAGGTAATATAATAAACGGTTTCAGACATTCTTCTTTTTATCTCGAAATAATTTACATATGGACTAATCTGGTTTTATTTAGCAGCTCATTATTTATGAGAGATGAAAGACGAAGAGCCATCCTGCTGAAGAAGCTGTTAGAAGTGAAATTAAAAAGACTATAAGCTATTAGGCTCTGAGGTTTAGCATAAATACGAGCTGCTGCCCGACGCTGTATCCTGTAATTAAATCAGGCTCCAGTTCAGATCGATCATCATACGACACGCCTCTTTTAGTTCAGAAATATGTTTCTGTGACTCTGCTGACTTTCTAAATGTGGAGGACGTCAGATCAGAAACATATGCAAATTGATTTACTGATTACTAGATAATGTACATGGAGGAAAAAAAAAACACGAATGAATAGTCGAATCGTCGACCAGGACGGGCGAATCCGTTTCGACTGACAAAATTCTGAGTCGGGTACAGCCCTAGTCTAAACTGTTGTTATGGTGTCTAAGCAGACAAGAATTCAAAGTTACAATGTTCCTGATGGATGGCTCCTGGTTTTCTTTGAATGTTATGTGAGCCCCTGCCTCTCCAAATGAACGATTTCTGTGGATAAGAAATCTATACTCATAAATATTAATAATAAAAACCTTCTAGCTTTTTGGAAGGTGACTTCTCAAGGTCCTTCTCATCAGGTCGAGCTTTCTCTGGAGACTTGGGCTTTAGGACTGGTTTCTTCTCGCTTAATGCAGTGCTGTTAAAACAAGACAGAGTAATTATTTAAGCTTAATCTCCTCAACCACAGAGCAATTCTGTAGACCTACTTGAGCACTGGGTATCTCAGCACCCCTTCATGCCTCAGATCAGCGCTTTCTATCTTTCATTCTCTTCTTCCCTGCTCTAATCTCTCCTACAATTTAAGTAAACTGTATCACAATCGTATCACCAGGTTCTATCCAATACATAACCTTATCAGCTGCATAAACTTCAATGACCAGAAACAGAGATTTTACTCTCCTTTATTGTGACTGTGGTTGTATTCTCCAGGCTGTACTGCTCTGTTAGCTTTTGGTGAGAGCTTATAATACAGCAATAAAATCATACCCATCCATCAGTTGTGTGATTTATTTACAATAAGTGCATGTGTGTTTCTTGTAAATACGCTTTTTACAGCTTTCCACCCTCTATGCCACTTGTACTTTGACTATCTCTATACAATATAACTCTGTGACTTATATCAAATGGAATGAGACTCCACTGTCATTATACGGCAATTCACAGCAGCACAGAAATACTACACACAATCTCTCAAGATCTCACAAATGCACACGTGTGCTAACTGAAACTGCAAACTAAGATTCTTTGTAATAGGCATAAAACAAATGCCACTTGAGTGTATAAATGCACATTTAATGTATTACATATACAAACGTTTACTGATTTGGAACATTCACCTCATCAAACTAACCATAGTTAAGCTAAGTCACTTTAAATAAATGTCTTCAAAAGGACTCCAGGTAGATAAGCAGGAAGAAAACCTGCAATTACACTTGTTATTTGAATAGATCTTAACAGTCCCATGCTCACATCTTACATTTACATAACTGAAACATTGGGGATGCTCTTCCAGCTCTTTACTGCAGACCTTTACACTGCAGGATAGGAAAAGCCCCCCCTTGTTGCAGGTTGCGGAAAATATGTATGGATGACTCTGTGACTGTAGTATAAATCAAGTGTATAGAAGAAAGAATATATAAAATGGATGAGGCTTAATAAAAGGCTGGAATATTCCTGACAGTTCAAATTCTGATCCTCTAAAAACAGACAGGGTCAAATGCTGCTTCCTGATTTAGTATCCACGCCTACAGTGAAGAACCATATGACTAATTCCACGTTATGTAACAGATGGTGTGAACAAGTCAGTATAGTTGTGGAGGTGTCTCTCAACAGCATGTCATTTCATGTGGGATGGATGCTTTTAGCGAAACGTCCATGTTTAGTAAGTGTGCATGAAGAAAGACTCACCGGACACTATTGAGTACAGACTTCTCCTTGATGGGGGGCTTGTTAATTGGTCTCTTGGTGCTAACCACTTTGCCCTGGTGCTGTTCCTTGCTTGCTTTGCTGTATTTGCATTTGCTGGGTTTTACTGTGCCATATTTACGAAGAATCTGTAGACAGAAATTGTGTTGGCACCAGCATTACTGCTATTGTTCTTTGGCAGCAGACTGGCGACAGCATTGACCATGACCTCACAGATATTTATTAGTTATTTGTTTTTGCCCATAAACACAAACAGCCCCATTCTACAGTATTTATTAATGATGAGGACCCCTACAACGCCAAAATAGCATAGGTGATCATTTTCAGCACCGCAGTAGCACTGATGCAATAGTGCAATGTACGTGTGCGTTGCACTGGAACATGCAGTTTTACTTTGTTGGCCTACCCTACAGATGGCAAAGTGGAGACCACAGCTGATCTGTTGATGCTCACTTTACTTTAGTAATCCTTTAGTTCCTCACTGGTGGATGTATTTTTGTTATACGATTCTGTTGGCTGCATATGTTCGGATGGAAGACTGATTTTAGATCAGTTACTAAACACCAGCAACACTGCTAGGAGTGGTCCACGCTGTGCAGCACTAACACCTACTAATATCACTACTAGGAATTCATAAATATCAATTTTGAATCCATACTACAATACATACTACTTAATACTCACCGATACACAGTCTGATACCAACCTATTTATAATAAAGCACACTTAGCCTGGTATGTTTTCATGAGTGATGTACAGTACCTAGTCACTCCCATGTCAGTGTCACTACTATGTTGAAAATAGCCCACGATCAAAATAGTACCTGATCCTGTGGGGGTCCCGATCATTAATGAACTAATAAATGAGGTTAAAGAGAGCAACCAGTTATGTAGAGAAACAGACACTGTAGATTGCAATCTGTTACTACATGCTACAGTGACACCTACCGTATATGCAAGCACTGACCTGTGTGAGTTGATCCTCAAGTACTTTTTTTGGAGGTCGTATGTGGTTGAAGAACATGTGCAACAGGTTGCCAGGTGTCTGTGAGTTGATCTGCTCTTTGCTGAGATAAATATCAGACGCTTTCATTGGCTTGGCTGGTGTAAGGCTTAGCATCTGTTCAGAGTGGACACAGCTTTTAAATATGTCTGCAAGCACATCTCGTGCCCCAGGAACCAGCTTGTCCCCTACAGAATAATCACAAACAAGATACAAGTCTGAAGGATTAGTCTCTAGTAAAGCCCTCTGTAGATCATTTACATAGGTTAACTTGCTTGCACATACCAGATACATAACACATTACTGCACCTGCACTGTAGGTCTGATTAATAGGTGGTCATTAGACAGATATCACTGTTTACTGCTGTCAGTGAACACAAGGGTGTGCTTTCTCCCTTGCTGAACAATATAAAAGCTAACAGAAGCAAAAATTCCAACCTCTGATAGTTTTATCAAGGAAGTAGTCCTCGAGTGCAGAACTGCCTTGTGTGTCAAACAGGCTCTGGTTAACACTGGAGGCAGTCAGGATCTCCTCATTTGTCATCTCCATTAGCTCCTCCTCACCCTCAAGGCTAGACAGGCCAATCAGATCACTGCTGTTAAAGAGACTAGCCCGAATCTTCTCCACTTTGGCCCTGGCCCGTACCTGCAAGCACAAGACAAGTTATCTCCAAGTTAACAATCACCAAAACTCCATTTACCCATACAAGCTGATTTCCACCTACCTCTATGACAGCATAACCCTTGATGGGACGTGCCATGCCTGCATTGTTGTCTAGTGAGGTGGCTGTGTATAAGGATCCTCCTTCTGATGCTGTCTCTCCATTATCGGGCTGCTCACCAAGGCTACCAAGACTACCAAGGCTTCCTGTGCTACAAAGAGAGATATCCAAGCTTTCCTGACTGGAGACTGTGTGGGGGTCAAGAGATCCCTGTGGCTGAACAAGGGCTGCTTGTGGGGTCATAGTGCCTGCCAACAGCTCCTGGTCTACAGAGAGCTCACTGGCAGTCCTAGATACACCCTGAGAGGAACTGCAAATGGAGGTCTGACTGGTTGAGGCTGAAGCACTCATGCCAACAGCTGGGGTGACACTGCTGGAACTATCTGGACTTTCTAAGGTGCCTGCCGGAGGCCTTTCTGCTTTTGCATCCTGAGGAGTGCTTGGAGTCCTGACCACAGCAGCTTTAGTCTTCTTAAGGTCCTCTTCCTGAAGAGGAATGAAGATCTCATCTTTGAAGAGGCCTCCATGTGCATTGCAAGCCTTTCGGATCGCATTACGCACCACAGCTTCTTCCAAGTGAGTTGGAATGCCAGACAACACCAGCAGCCGTCCATGAGCAGTTGGGCCGACCAGGGCTTGGCAGGCATCAGCTACAGCATCCGCAGTGACGCCCAGACCCTGGGGGTCCTTGTTTGCTAGGTGTCGTATGATCATGAGTAGTGTCAGTCCACGGTGGAACCACAGCATATCTTCAGGCTTTCCGCCAGCCACATTTAGTAAGGCACTATCACTCTCTGACAATTTTGTGCCACTACCGGAACCCCGTTTTCCTGAAGTTACAGCCACAGCAGCTACAGATGCTGCAGCCCGCTCACGCTTCAGCTTGACCTTCTTGCGCTTGGACAATAAACTTGGGCTTTGGGGAGTCTGGCCTGGTGAAGATGATGATGAAGATGAGGAATCGCTAAGGTTGGGTGCACTGGAGGATGAAAAAGTTCCCACAGTTGTTGTTCCACTGCCTACGTTGAGTGGCAAAGTGACTTCTGCTACAGCTAGGCATACCTCCATGAGGGCATGGAAGTATGTAGAGAACCGGCTTTGCTCATTCGTTAGTGCCAAAGAGCCAGTGCTTCCTGAAGTGCAGGAGCTTCCACTAGAAAGCCCCCAGCTCTGGGTCTCACGGTCATAAAGCTTTCTGAGTTCTGTCTGGAGTGCCATTAGCACCGCCAGGCATGGGTTGAGGAGCAATGCAATGGAGCTGGATAGACCTGAGGGGCTTTTGCGCTGTTCCAAATGATGAATTTTGCGGAAAAGCTCAGCAAGTAGGTGGAAGATCAGCTCCTTTATACAAGGTGCAAGATCAGTGGTCCACAGAAGCCCACCTTATGAAATAAGGAAATGGCTGAGTTAGGTACGTAATTATATGGGTATGCATTTTGTGACATGATCATATTCTGTGACACAAGCAGAGGTGAGACCCCCGTCAGACAAATGGTTATTCTCTTACCCAGTAGCTCCACGACCTGCAGAAGCACAGAAGAAGGAACAGTGTCCAGCTCTTCTTCTGAGTGCTCACTGGTGTCACCCAGGGTCCAGGTCAATAACTGCTCGGCAAAGGCCATGGCCAGGGGAAACTCTAGAGGCAGAGAATGCAGTACCAACACTGCTCCAGGAGCTGGAGATACTCCTGAAAGGAGAGACAAGCAGAAATCTGATGCTGTAAGCTGTAAAATCATGTCTGTAGAAATAGGTACTGTACTATGCATTAGTCAGATAGCATTCTTTTCTATTAACCTAATTAGTTACATTTTACAGCCATTTCTGACTGTAACATTTTAATAGTTTCATGTTTACTTCCCCTAGTTTTAACTTCTCAGTGAAATTTCATTAGTTGTTGCATTTGGAAGATTTTCAATTGTACAGAATGGTCATTTGGGTACTGGTTGTTTTATTAAGAAGTTTTGGTAGTGTGTTATTTTGATCTGTATTACCACTGCACACCCTTTTTAAAACTCAAAAGATTTACAATTGCTCTGGCAGAAGACAGCAAAGGCAAAGGACGCTACACACCAGGAGATTTGAACAAAACCATGAGACTTTATAGGTGTGAACCTAAGATATTCAACAGGTCAGCTAATTTTTGTGACAATATGCTAAAAAAAAATTTCTTGTCCTGCCCCGCCATGCCTCCCCATAGGGCAGTGCACTTTTAGGATGGTTCAGCACCCCTGTAGCTGTTTGCAAAGCATTTTAGCTATAATTAAAAAATCAACTTTGCTCTCTTGGACTCTAGGACAATATATATATATATATATATATATATATATATATATATATATATATATACATACATTAAAAGATTTAACTTTTTATAAATCATGTGCACTACTCATTTTAAGTCAAACCTGTTTAAACCATGAACAGCATTGCTTTGTTTATTGTGTTTTTATTATTACTGTTGCTGTGATCGTAAGAACTAATCTTACCAAGAATTATTTAACAAACTGTAATATTTTTAACTGTTATATATATTCTGTTATACAAAGTAGATGCTTCCATTTTACAGTAATTGGTATTGTTTCACAGTGGCCTATGAACTAAAAGCTGAGGAAGAGCAGAGATGGGACTGTCTTAGCCTCAGGCGATTTTTCTTAAATTGGTGACATTGAGTTTGTTTGGAATTGGCCCGTCCCATCTTCCCCTACACTACATCAATCTGCACAGAAATGCCTTGGTTTTTCCTGTGGTTGGTCATTTTTCTCAACCCTCTAACTATGCTGAACAAAATACATTAACTGATGTTAGATCACATTGTAACATACCAAGTTTGATGTGCACTTTGTCGGTGGGAATGATAATGGTAGGGTACTGGTTGGTTGTAGGAGGAGGTGTCAGGCCAGTATTAGAGGGCGAAGCATCCAGAGGGTAACACACAGCCTCCATTAGATTTAGCTGGCCATTACGTCGCACCTTGTGCCCCAACCCATACACCATGACTCGAGCCCAGGGAGCCTTATACAGAGATGAGCTAAAGGACAGGAAAATAGTAGAAATATGTGATCATTTATCTTAATAAACCTTTTTAAAAACTGGAAAATGATTTACTGATATTGATATTTATATTTACAGGATGAAAAAACTCACTCTTTCCTGCAACCAAGCTGACTCTCTTTACAAGAGACAACCACAAAGGTGGCACCAGGGAAGTTGACATCCATGCTGACCTTAGACTCTGAGACAGGGAACTCCTCTGACGTGAACTGCTCTGGGGCATTCTTGATTTTCAACCATGCAAAAATATTACATGAGGAACAATGGGTTTGCAAATTCCTTATATCATCTTGATATTACGTATTATGTCATAGTGATGGTCATGTTTATATTTACAAAAGAAAGCAGAAATCATCTGATGGCAAACTTCAAACAATGCAATTAAATCAACAGAAAAGTTTAAAGTTTAGTACCTGGAGAAAGCAGCAGATTTGTTTGGTGATCTCCAGCAAGCTGTCTTCTCCCTGGTGCAGGGCTCTGCTGATGGCCACGGTCAGCCACTCACGAATGGTCTGTGCATTACCCTGGTAGAAAAGCTCAGTTGGGGAACAGCTTTGGCCTTGCAGGTTGTGGAGCATTGACTGGGCAAGCAAAATGGAGCTTGAACTGATGGAGCCATCTACAGCAAAGAGAAGAACAGAAGAAAGCACAAATTAGTTTTGAAAGCAAAGAAAATATTCCAATATTGAATTTAACATTCTAAATATTACTACCCTGCCAATGTGACAGGGATACTGAATATAACTGCTGTGGCATATGACTGGATGGTAAATGTACTTTTAAATATTATTAAGATATATTCAATAAGCAAGTTAGTAAGTTCTATTTACTTTCAAGTCACCCATATAATCTTGGTAAATAACTGCAATTTGACTTGTTCTAGTTTTAACTTTAACAGGGAAATCTGCTTTTAGCACCGACAGAGCACCAGCAAGCTAGAATTCAATACAAGAAGTTCTGCTCACTGGTTTTAATGTCTTACCACTTTCTCACAGCCTACAAGTGTTCTATTTGATCTTAGTTTAACACTTAGTTAATTTTCAGTTTTATTTAATTTTAATTTCTGCATAGTTTAGTTTTGGTTTTGGCAAAACCAAAAACTGAGTGCCGATAGCAACACAAACTCTATTCTTAGCACAGCCGAACATGCAAAATCCTTTTCCCCTATAGCTGTGAGCTTGCACTTTTAATGGAACTTCCCCTTTATGTGTTTGTATCCCTACACCCCACCCCAGCAGCAAAACAGACTGAAAACATATAGGGTAAGATGAAAAGCAAAATCCTAAATAAACAAAAATGCTTACAATTGCATGTGATTGTTTTTTTGATCCTCTTGTTCTTTTCTCCATAAGTGCTAATAATTATGAAGGTCATTGTATAAATGTGTGTGTGTGTGTGTGTGTACAACTACAACAACTTTCTATATACCATCAGAGGATTGTAATTAGTGAGTACCAGGCACATTCATATATTTTGCAAACCTCTACTTTACCTGGCAGAGGTGGAGCCAGCAGTTGATTGGACAGGAGCTGCAGGTGTTCAAGGGTGATGTCACGTACAGCAGGGATGTGGAAGAGCCGTGTAAAAGTGTGAGGGCTCTTAGGGGCAAAGATATTAAGCAGCGCCATGCGACAGTACAGACGCGCCAAGGCACTCTCGCAACGCAGTAGTTCCCTGAAACACATGCACAGCAGAGTCCACTAAATATGTGCTTCACTGGGAAGTGGGATATATATAAAAAAATTAAACATAAAGCTGGACAATTACATACAGGCCAATATAGCAAAACATTTAATTTTATATGGTCTTGACAAGTCATTAAACAGACAAACGAACTTTGTATATTATGTAAAGTTTTTACTTTAATAATAGTAGATTTGTGTATAAACTCGCAGAGAATGTTTCACAGAAAGACTGATGCTTACATTATCTTACATTGTGTTTAATGTGAGACTAAATATTGTCTACACTGTTTAAATACGGACTCTGACCAACCAGACCAAAACAATCACTAATTACCACTGTACTTCATAATTACATGCATTTCACATTCTAGTATAAATACTAGAACCGTTGCAGAATTATGAATTGCTGCATTAAACGTACACAAGTTCTAAAATTGTTTTGTTGTTTGTAAGTCTGTCTTTGAGAGAAACCTTCCTGTAGAGCCTTGTTCAACCTCTTACCAAGTCCCAAGCTGGATCAGATGGATAATAAAGTAACTGACCGACAAACTCACTGAATACAAGTTGGATCTAAACACTGCAGTGTGCATGCACATTTGTGTGTGTGTAAAATAAAAATGAATGTTTGTCTTCAACCTGTGAACCTGAATGTTGCTGCTGTCCAAAGACACTAGGCCATTAGCTGCAGTTCTGCGGGATCCTGTTGGTGGGCGCTCCAGCATCTCAATAGGGTACCAGTACCTGACCAATACACCCTCACTTCGTAGGTAGGTTTCCACCTGGACCAACTCATTTACCTGAACACAGATATGACGCACATATACAAAAATGCATCAGTCAGTGTGCCCCATGTTTGCATGCATTATTTAACTGATTTATTGATGTAATAGTGTAAGCTGTGCTGTTTCTTTAATTTTTAAGATCAACATTAAGCAGAATGCCATGCAGGAAACATAGCACTAACTGTGCGAAGTATAGAATTTTTCATAGTACATGCTTCTTTCTGGAAAGTGTGCAAATTCTATAACTGTTCCAACATAGCTGAAAATTCAGCAGATGTACAGAAACTGTGTCAGTACAGAAACATGCCAGTTACCTGTACATCTGATTCTCCTTGATGGTCACTCAATAATGGAAATTTACACAAACCACCACTTTCTATTTTTCGCCATATTATTATTTTGTAGCACAACAGTATATTTAGAAACATTTGTGGGTGTAATAATTCAGTGCGAAGAAAACTAAAATTATATATATATATATAAATATATTTTTTAAAATAGCTAAGATACCACATAAATGAAGAAGTGTTACCATAAAGTACAAAAAAAAATGTTAGGACAATTAGAAATAAAATGGTGAAGCAGTTGAACCACCTTGAATGATGTCATGCTAACCCAGACAACATGAATTACTATATGCAAATGAACAGTTTTCCTATAAGCATAAAACGTGAAACAGTAGGGCATGTTTAATAGGTAACCAAATCATGTTCCCAATATATTCCACACAAAGTTTAATAAACACAATTTACTAAAGAACATAAACAAGCATTTTTCCTTTATTGTCCTTTAGTACTTGAATATTCACTCACCAGCCACTTCAAATAGGTACACATATTTGTTTCTACACTTGTCCATTTCATCTGCTCCACTTACCAAATAGGTGCACTTTGTAGTTCTACAATTACAGACTGTAGTGCATCTGATTTGCTGGACACTTTGAGAATGTCCACTAACCAAAAATATTCACTCAACAGTGTTCTGTGGGCCGTGTCCTGTGACCACTGGTGAAGGACTAGTGGAAGACCAACACAAACTGCAGCAACAGATGAGCTATCATCTCTGACTTTACATCTACAAGGCGGACTGGCAAGGCAGAAGGGAACTTTAACAGAGTGGACTGAGAGTGGACATAGTGTTTAAACACTGCAGCAACCACCACGTCCAGTGTCACTGCAGAGCTGATAATGACCACCCAAACCTGTGGGGCAACTGACCACTAACACGGTACAAAGGGGCTAACTACACGTGCAGCGAAATCAGATGGACTACAAAAGGGCACCTATATGGTAAACGGAGCTTAAAAGAAAAAAAAAAGGACAATGAGTGTAAAAACATA